>VZTU01010355.1:376752-406164 GCA_013400835.1 Zapornia atra
AAAAGAAGAGCGAGAGAAAGAAAGAAGAGAGGAATAAAAAGGCGAACGGGGAGGGCGCGGGTGGCACTAGATGGCAGCGTTGCTCTGCCGGCTGGGGATGCGCCTCGGCAGCGGCTGGGGCTGCGGCCGCGCTGCGGGAGGCTCTGCCTTCCGAGCCGGGCAGAGGCGCTCAGCGGAGGCCTGGCCGCCCCCTTCCCTGCTCTCTGCCTTCCGCACGAACTCCTTTCTCCTCGCAGGAGGCGAGTACCTGGTGGGATAGCCGGTGTCGCTGCCCTTTTTGATAGGGGAGCGAGTGAGCGACAGCAGAAGTCTGAAATTGGCTTTGCCTTCCCTGCTCCTTTGCCCTTAGAGAAGGCCAAGGAGGGTCAGGTGCCCCATCCAGGCTTTGGTAAGGTGAGCAGCCTCCTTGGTCCTCTTGCGAGGTACTTCAGGGCAGCAGAGACTTTGCTACAGCACAGATTTTTAATTAAAGTCCTGTGGGGCTCTGCCTCTCACTAGATTGGAGTGCTCCTCATTTCCAAGGGAGCTCCCCGCTTTTGGGGAAGAAAACAAGCCGGAGCAGGTCTACCTGTGGGACTTTGCATCTGGGGAACCCATGTGCCTTGCAGGGCGGGTGACGATGTGCCACACTCTCCAGCTGCAAAGCAACATTGTGAAAGCCACACACACAAAAAAGCCCCCCAAACCAGGATTATTGTCACCAGCAGCAGTTAGTCAATCACCACTTAGGAAAGAAACCCCGGCAAGTAGACCTTGGCATATAATTAACTCATCTATCCAAAAAAACCCAACAAAAAACCACCAACCAAATTGAAGTGAACTGTTGTTGGGCTCTAAATCAAAAGCCAAGTTAATTATTTTTTATGAATATTCATAGGAAACTTGTACAATTTCCAAACTAGGCCTTCAATTACTAATCAGTTAAACAAACTCGTATGACTACTTCTTCTCAGGAAAAACTGATTTTTAAATGAAGCAGACAAGCACATAGAAATATTTCAAAAATTAGAAGGCATTGTTGGAAGCTGGAGAGTGGAAATCCACCATTTAGACTGTGTATGCAAAGAAAAGGAGAGCAGAGCAGTTTGAAGGATGCAATGCTTCCCAGGCCTAGACACTTCACAGACCGAATTCAGAACCTGCTGCTCAGGTCCAAGTAAAGAGTGTGCTGGACTCGGCTTTGTGTCCATCCTGTCCAGCATCCCAGCTAACGGCGCACACAGCAGAGCGTGGGGAGAACAACTCTTCCCATGAGTACACCCCTCCTGCGATACGCTACTCGCTTACATAGTTGTATTTCTCAGAAGCAGCTTATCTTGTCTCATGAGTTATCCACAGAGGCTGGACCCGATGATCTCCCGAGGTCCCTTCCAACCCCTATGATTCTGTGATTCTGTAAAGCACAACTCCATAATTACACCGTATTTACACTCACTTAGCACATTCTGATCAGAAATGCAACAAATATTTAGGAAATTGGGGTGTAATTAGACACAAGTCTCCACATTTCCTAGAAATGTAGATCTTTGATATGCTGTTATTAGGAGCTAAAGACAAAGGCAGAGGGTGTTCAGGCAGCCTCCACAGCTCCTGCACAACATGAGCCAATAACATAAACCTCAAAAATTCAATACCAACTCAGGTAGGAGGCTCACCGCCGTCCCTCATGTAGAGATAAGGGGTAGAGAAAGCACAGGCAGTGGAAGTGCTTTAAAGCATTAATCAAAAAATTGAAGTGATGCAAGACCATGCTATGTATTTCCCAAATGTACAGAACTGGATGGTCTCACTTATGAAGCACCAGCTTTTACTGGGGAACAGCATCATTGTTTCTCACTTCACTCCAGTTAGGTGCTGACTTACAAAATAGTGCATCCCATATACACTTTATTTTTCCATAAATCCTAGCGTGTGAGTACTAAGATATCTTGCTCATTGTCTTTTAAGCTCCTGACTTTTACAGAGAGGCATCTGTAAGAAAGATTACGGACCAGCCTGATTATGAGATGTTGAGATTTCATGAGAAACCCGGTTCTACTGTGGACTTAATCTTCCTTACTCAAAAATCAACACTGAAGACCAATGCCCAATTCCTCATTCTCCTTATGACTTCCACAGAGACTAAACAAGTCCAGACACTTCTGTTAGTATAAGCCATGACAGATTTATTCATTTGGGCTTAAATCTTCAGAAGGTACTTAGATATCTTATATCCACTGAAATCAATTACTCCACTGGTAGTGAAGTGCCTAAACACCTTTGAGGATCTGGGCCTGAGTAAGAAGGAATATTCTACTAAAGAGAGTAGACTATAAGAGTGTATTTTTGTGGGCTCCATTAGCCCTATGAATTTAAGGGCTCTCCCATGTATTTTGCCAATTTAAATCAGATTGTGATTGGTTTCTGACCCAAGCAAGAGATAGATTTGATGAAATAAGACTGGTAAAACTCACTTTAGGACAAAGGTTGATTTGATAATCATAATTGCATTTCTACTATATCTATTTTCTTAAGTGTTAGTAGATTTATTAGACTTTTCCTGTATAACCTATGGCTGATTTGCAGCTTCCTTGGTAATTTCTTAGTAGGCAGTAGCAATTTCTTATATCTTCAGTAATGTCTTGAATGTACATTTTTTATATTAATGATCTCACCAGGAGAAAAAGTGTACCGTGAATGCATGATGGCCATATGGAAAAGACAATGAAGTTTAGTAATTAAAACTGAAAAGGGAAAGAACTATGCAGTAATTAGAACACTGATTAATCAGCTGATAATTTTATCTTGATTAATGCTGCTGATTTTCCTCTTCTTATTGACCTAGGAAAGGTAGGTTTAGACCAATTAAATATAAATTATTCCCTTTTTTCACATTCCAGGCAGATTCCAGTGTTCTAAGTCATACTATGTTTAAGATGTAGCACTGAATTGCTCTTACTAAATTGGGCAGCTCAACAAAAGGTAAAATAAGGTTTATGTTCCAAACATGCTGATGCTTTTATCTAAGGCAGAATAGGACAGAACCAGTTATTTCACTATTATCTGGGGAATATTAGAATGAGATTAAATTGCGGTGGAAAAAACGAAAAGACTTTGGCTGTTTTAAAGCCATAACGGTAGGAAAACTAAAAGGATTCATTCATTTTATTGGGCCCAAGATATGGATGCATAATGTAGTCCTGAAACTTAAAGAAAAGGCTCTATATTAATGCTCTGGTTTCCCTTCATGTGCAGAACTTTATTATTCATGGGGGAAAAGTGTTGCCAGTACCAATCTCGCTCCTATATCTGTTCACAGAGCATAAACAACAACACCTATTGTTGCTTTCCCATGCACAGTTGAGGGATTAAAGCCACTTATCTTAAATCCTGCAACAGTAGAAGGAATTTTACCTATCGCCTCTCATCCCATTTCATTCATATGTGAATCAGGGTATTTCTTGGTGGATGACACCCACACTTCGCAGTCACAGAAGCTATCCTTTCATAACTGCAAAATACAGGTGTTAAAGAGACTACCTCTTCCCAGAGATATGTATCCTGCAAATGCAGAAGAGTTTCCAAGCAAAATACAGGTAACTTAGATCTGGAAATTGAGACAGAAAACACTGCAATGTGTGCTTTAACCTGCTGTGGCAGGAAAACACTGTGATACATGGAAAACAAACCCCTGCTCAGTCCTTTACGGATCACCTTCAACCCTAGTGTGCTGCATGACTCCCCACATGCCAGCTGCTTCAGTTCTGTGTACTGGAGTCAGCTTTAAGATTAGCAGAAGTATGGGCAGGTAGGTGTGCAAAGCCACACCTCCAGTACATTGCTTCTTGGCTGCATTCTCTTGCTGGATTTTCCGGTGGCAAAGCAAAAACACACCTGTGCATGATGCCAAA
Organism: Zapornia atra; assembly: GCA_013400835.1. NCBI lineage: Eukaryota > Metazoa > Chordata > Aves > Gruiformes > Rallidae > Zapornia > Zapornia atra. The sequence continues at coordinate 380,643 of VZTU01010355.1, forward strand.
AAGCTGCTGTTTAGCCAACATTTTAGAGAGCAAGGGGAATTCCACAGAGCCAGAGGTAAGGATTTCAACTGACAAAATACATCTCTATCACATGCACTGCTCATTTCAGTTCCATCCTAACCATGTAACAAAAGAGCAGGTAGAATTACTTGTTGCAAATAAATTATCCAATTGATTAACACTTCCTTGCTTTTCCTGCACTTTTCATGAAGCAGACCTTTCCCACTATTTGTGTGACATGAATCTAATTCTGCAAGTCGGTTTTCAAGTGTATTTGACCACACAAAAACATCACATGGCACTGTGTTCTGTCTTAGATGGAATTACTCAACAGGGCATAATGAATTATTAAAAAAAAGTCCACCAACCCCCCACCCCAAAAAAAAAACCCATTCAGTAGAAAATGCTTTGTTTGAATATAACTAGACACATACAGGTGTAAGAGAAATGTATCTTCCTGAAGCAGAAGCAACCAAGCAGAGAATGTGAAGAAACCAAAACAGAGCTGGATAGTTCTCTCATTATTAAACCAACTCTGTTCTTTAATGTCTCTTACCACGTCAATGGAAATGGCATTTCTCTGTTCTCTAGTAAGGGAACAAAGTAAATGATCCCTGCCCACCCCCCCAGTTTGGATCAAATTAAGTGAGTGAAGAGAGATGGATCAACCATAGGATAGTAAATATTTCATCACCAGTCCAACCCCAAAGTAGGCTGATCGTGCCAAAATAAAAGTGGTTACTGTTGTAACTGGTTGCCTTTATGTTACCAGTAATCCAAACCCAAATCCTCTGCAACTTTTTAGGTGTATTACTACGGCTAAGTAGGTCAAAAAATGGTCTCGCTCGGTAGGTCAAATGCACTAATAAGTATACACCAAGAGAAATCTGTTCTGCAGCTATACCTATTCACTCTGTGGCTAAACAAAAAGCTTCCCCTTTTCAGAGATCCAAATTTTCAAGTCACAAAATTAAGAACCGAGTGATGGGTGGACAGAAGCCTGGGATGAATTCCCATAGCTAAAGAGAAATAAATATCCCATTAATTCCATTTCCCAGATGTCACACCATATCCTAGCTATGCTTTGACTGTTTTGCTCCGGTTGTAAGCTCTTTGGGGGAAAGGAATGTGCAGTGCCAAACAGAGTCTGTGCTTATTTAGAAAGAGACAAAGGTTAATGTTTTCAAATCAAGGTGCCTGAAGTACAGCTCAAAGAGTTGTATTACAAACTGTACATGTTTGGTTTCACTAAGAAGTACTAATCATCCGCCTCTCAAAGTTCAGCATTTTAAAATCAGGCCACTCCAGTTAAGTGTGGATTTTCCAGCTAAATTTCAGGCATCACAGTTTGAAACAGAGCTGGACCATGTTTAACTAGCTACACATCCATCTAACTGGGAACATGATGTTTTTCCAAAACAAAAGGAAGCCAAGAATTTGAGAAACAGTAGCATAAATAATTTTCAGCTACAGCCAGGCAGCTACTGCCCAGTGACAATTTCTTGACAAAAACTATTAAGTCAAGATATGCAAAATATTAATTCAGCTAAATGTAAGGGAGAATACATGAGAAGCAAATCTCATCACCAATCCTTATAATCTCATTTGTGTATTAACCATACAATAGAGTAGAAGAAACAATAGGCTAAACCCCTGATATATTCTTACTTGTTGGTATTCTTTCATATGTGACTGAGAGCAGAATATAATTACAGATTATTAAGTATAACTAGTATACTGGTTAAGTGCAACAATTTAGTAGTAATGTCACAGACTGTGAAAAATCCATGAGGAAAATGGAAAAAGTACAGTGCACAGAATTTCTAATAGTTTGAAAATGCACATAGCATTGTGCACAGTGAACTGCTGGTTTTTGTAGGACTATTTGAAATCATGTTTTCAACAAAATTACTAAAACTGATTATCACTTTTATAATATATTTTATAAGCCAGCATAGCATTACTGACTTCATTGAATAGAAGCAAGTTTCAGAACCACAGAAGAGAAGAAAACCTAAACAGTCACCTCTCAAAGCTTCAGATTTGAGTAGGTTTTGAGGAACCTAAATTGGCAAAGGGATAAAAAAAAAAATACAAACTATAAGAAACAGGGAGGGAATATAAATTACCAGGGCTTACACCATTAATGATATTAAAAAGATGAAGACTTGCTTGAAATTTTCACACCTTTGTTTTTGCAAAGTCAAGACATTTTATCTAAAGCTTATGTAATGCGCTCACTTTGGATAACTTTCTGATTAATTTACACCAAGCTCGTAGGGAAAGCAACTACTCAGATGTTCCAGCACTATCACCATCAGTAATAATTTTTCTGTGTGAAGGGCAAGAACATATATTGAAGACTAAGTTTTCTGAGTACTACCTGGAACTAAATAGCAGGATCCACAGATCCATAAGTTATTGGGGCATTCCCCTTAAAATTAACAAGGGCCGCATTAAAACAAAGGGAATGCTACACACTGGAGCGGAGCAAGAGAGTCACAGGAAAAAAACCTACCTCAAAATACTAGCAAGAAAGGTATTCAGAGTTTAGAACAAATGCAAATAAATTGCCTGTTAACAAGAGTGTACAAAAAGCAAACACCCACCTGATTTATCAAGCTTGGAATGCAAACAGAAGTAGAGTAGTAACCACACCAAAGTGTAATACAAAATTATTTCTAAAAAATGATCGAATCATACAGCGTAAAGGTTGATGATATTAAATAAAAACTTCATTAACAGTAAAATGAAAGAGGTTACTCAAGATCAAGAAAAACTTCCTATTTGATGAGGTAATTAAGAACACAACACATCATACATATAACTGAAATTACAAGAGGAAGTTTATGCATTGAGTCAGGACAAAACATTGCTCCAAACCCACATAGAAGCCAAGAACTGGGGCCAGGCTCTAAGACTGGCAATCCAGCTGAGCTGCTCTGGAATTTTACCAGACAGGGCACAGAGACTACTTCCATTTAGCTAAAAAAATATGCTCAAAGTTAATGAAAAGTCTCTAATCAGCAAAGAAAACATTGAAGTTAATTTCATGAAATGGCTGATAAACTAAAGAAAGAACAAACAACACCCTAAATCAAACAAATATAACAAATATTCTAAAATAAGAAAGAGTAATGCCTGGAGGGGAAAAAAAAGTACAATCCTAGTAATTTATCATAAACGGTATCAATCAGATCCATTTGGCACCTGTTATTGTACCAAAATTAAAAATCCCTGAGTGTAAGCCTTCCCAGGGAAGCCAAGGCATGACCAATTACCCAACTCTTTGCAACGTTCCACACAATTTTTTCATTATTTCATCACTTGTGCATTTCCATACAAAACAACGTTTGGCCTTACAGCTCAGATTGTAAAACAAAACACATCTGAACAAAGAAACACGAGAACAGAGGAGACAGGTCCAGAAAAATTAAAAGGTGATGATTCAATGAGAGATTCAACAGTATAAACAAGATAATCTGTGATCTCAACATCTTGTTACGGATTAACTGAGGTCTAGACTCACAGATTCCGATCTTGTGCCAGGAATGATGGATGAATATAGCAAAAAAAAAAAAGATCACATATGTTAATATAGCAGCTACCAGATCTACCTTCCAATGCTTAAAAGATTACCAGAGCCAATGGGATTTCCAGAGGGTCTCCAAGACAGTGAGCAAGCCACCTTTCGGGATGTTCCAGGTCTGGGCGAGAACGATAGGGAGGACACCTCCAGAGACTCAGAACTACAAAACATTTCAGTGGAGCACAATGCTTCTCATCACAGTTGAATGATGAGCAACAGAAGAAGCCATCTACCTGTGGTTCACTGGTAGCTAACCCAGTGACACACAAAGAACATCTGGGTGGTTAAACTGTCCAAACCTCTAACCTTCAACAAAAGCTCTCACACATACAGGAAGGTATTGCTTGTTCATGCAAAACCCAGTGCCCTGATAACTTTAAAAAACCTCCTGCTCCCACCCAACAGCTAATGACTTTCCAGTCACATATCAAGTCTTGGCCAGTTTTTTAGATGCCCAAAAATTGATTCCTAAATAATATAACATTACAGAACTTTTCTCCTCCAGAAGAAACAAACTCAACAAATACATTCAGTGTATACATCCTAACGTTTTCAGTAGTTCATGGCTTTCAACAAATGGCACCATTTATGCTTTTCCCCAACTGTCCAAGCAGCTTGAGTTCTTCACTCCCAGCATCACTGAAGACTCTTCTATGGTCCCATCAGAATTCTTTCTAAACTCTCAGCTCCTGGCTAACTGAACACAGCCAGTTATCTACAAAACTCCAACTTCTCTTTCCAGCAATTAATTTTTTTTCCTTCCCAGTCCCAGCAACTCAAAAATTCTCCACCCGGGCATACTCTTATTTCTTCTAAAAGCAGCCATGATTGCCCTTGGTCAAAATTATTCTGTACTTTTCTGCAGCCCCAACAGCACTTTTCACAGTCAGGATTATTCTCCACATTGTTGTCTGCAGTCAAAGTCACTCAAAAATTCCTATGGTCCCAGCAGCACTAAAAATACATAACAGCCTCCTTACAATAATGGCTGTGAATCACAGCATTCCTCAGCTGACATAAGTAGTTAAAATAGTTGAAAAAAAAAGTTAAAATAAAACTTTTTAAAAGTTCAAGTGAAAAATGAAAAAAGGTTGAAAAGGACTCCCCTACCGTCTAACAATATTAAAGTCTGCCTCAAATTTACAAACGTACTCAGCAACATCAAACGCGCCGGCTTCAAACACACGCGGCAGCTTCAAACCTGGCAGCTTCAAATGCGGCAGCTTCAAACACACGCGGCAGCTTCAAACGCGGCAGCTTCAAACACTTTTGTGGCAGCCATCTTGCACACGCTCAAAAGAGCACAACCTTAGAAACCTTAGGCAGGCACCTTATCCACTAGGCTACACAGAGGCTTTGTTACAAAAAAGAATTATTGGAATTTGCAGACGTTAAATTAGCCCGTAGAGGGAGCTCACACCGTCCCATAAATGTACAATAATTGGAACATACTGTAATTTAAAACATTTCTCTATTAAGCTTTCTGTAGAGAGGCTACAGAGGTCAAAGTAGAGCATTCCTTACTTCACACCAACCTCTGTGTGCCCATAAAATTTCATTCAAATTAGAGTCCATTGACCACGTATTTTGTGGCTTCAACAAACAGAAGAAGAGGTGTTTGGCCATGTATTCTCCACAACAAGCACAGCTTCTCATAATCATCATTTGCACCTGATGCTGGAACAAGAAAGTCTATGTCAGAACGCAACGAGAACAAAGATCCGTCGGTCGGAATTGTCATGGCAATGCCCTCGATCTCCCCACACGTTCCTTCTGTTCAGGCAGCGATGGTAGTGCTCTTTTTATAACTTGACTAGAGCTGCTCTGGTGTCTCTCAGGTTTCTGTGCTACATGCAGTGCTTTCAAAGAAAATTATAATAGCTTGCTTGATATTCAAAGGTTGACGATGGAAATTTTTAGCTACTGGACATCCTTTAATGAAGCCAGAAGTAAACAATGACCCAAATTCCTCTGGAAATGTAGAGCAGAACGACCACTCTACAGAAGAATACATGCAATAAAGGTGAAGAAAAAAGGAATTTTCTAATTCTGTATTGTAAAAGATACACCGGAAAGAAAGCCATCCCCTAGCTAGAAAGGTTCTGAACACATATATTGATTTACATCATGCAAACTGAAACAGCAGAGCACACTTACTCTGTGAAAAGGAGGTTACCTTCCCTCAGTCTGAATGCACAATAGAGTGAAACAGTGGGCAAGGAAATAAGAAAAAATGTTAGCATAGAGAGATTTTATTTGATTTCACATAATTTGGGACATTCTAAGCGTTGCACAGATTGACCAGAATTCGATATTAAGTTGTGTTTTCAATACCAGAATGCCACTAGCAAACATTTTATTCTCAGGTTGGCTTTGGAAATACAAGTGCCTACATCTTTTAGAGATTCGATGCCTCCCACTTTGCAACAGTAAATTGCAACATTACTTTCATTTTCTTAGTGAAAATATGAGGCTTTTGAGAGCCATATACTCAAATCATCAAGAACCATGAACAAAAAGAGCATCAGTATGACACAATGGACCAGGAATAGCCTTTTTGGTTAAAGCTTCCTTCTAGCATCCATATAAGTTTTGCTTGGCTGTGTTCCACAAGCATTCAGCAAGGTCATATGTTTTGTTTTCACCCCTCACACCTCAGTTACCCTAAAGGCAGAAGGTAGCCTTACACTAATTAAAGCAAATCAAACCATATATCTTCACTTCTTTTGCTCCAGTATATATTGATACTGGCTTACACAAACACATTTTAATTAATATGAATTCTAGCTCCTTCAACTTCCAAATTCAAAATTGAAGACTCCCATGTTATACCCTTTCACTCTCTGTAGCCCTTGCTGACCCAGTTGCCTCAGACTCTTCAAGGTTCTGACCCAAGAACACATTCTTCACACAAAGTGCTGATTGTAGTCAACTGAACATGAGCTTCAGTGGTTTCCTGCAGCACAGGAAGAGCAAACTCTGTGAGAATTGCAAAACAGATCTCTTTTTTTAAAAAAAGTAGAATATTTAATAACATTGTAACAGAAATTTGGAGATCCATATCACAACAAGGTGCACAGCAAGGAGAAAGATCAGCAGTTAATTCTAACCAGGAAAATACCAAGTACTTCTCACAAACACAAGTATTTCTCTAAATAGTTGGAAACTTTTGGGTGCCTGCATATCCAGGCTCAAACTCCAGAAAGAACAGGACCTTCAAGGCAAGCCAAAACATATTCCCTAGGTATAAAGTTAGCATTTCTTACTCTATATTTCAACATTCCTGTCTCCACTCCTCTGAAACCAGAAGGTGAGGAACTGCGAAAACTTCTTAAAAACAAACAAGGTCCCTTTTGTCTACTTTTGAAAAGCTCTAATGAAGGATTAGATCCAGTTTTAGCTGTAAGCCTGAGTGAATAGTCACTACATTCCTTGATAATTCCTAACTAATCTAGTTCAGTGTCTCACCCACAGGTGCCGGTATAAAGTTTTGGGAGCTGATCTCTCCTCCTCACAGAGCTTCCATAAAGGCTTACACGTCTGATTCCTAGTAAACTCCCATACAGAACAAATCCATTTAGGTTCGCTCATTAATTTTTCCCTCTCTAGATTTATGTCTACCTAAATTTGATTTCTTGCTTAGTAATACAACCCTGTTCAATTTCCCCTTTGAAGTGGTTATGTAGAACTTGAGTTTAATGCACTAAATGGAAAATATTCCCACCTTTAAACCTTTAAGCAGCTGTAAGAAGAAATAAAATTATGTAAAATAGAAATTAATAGCTAATAAACTTCACAGAATCCAAGAGAAACCTGAAAAGAGAACCCAGAGATAAGACTATGAGTCAGTGTCTATTGTGTAAAAGCTCTGTTCTCCATTGCTGCATCCATTACCTCCTGTGATGCAGGCTGAATAGAAGACTAATGCCGATGGGGAGAAAGGGACCAGCTATGGTAACGGCTATAGTCGCAGCAAAGAATAACCTATCTGCATCAGCTGTGTATTTTTGAGTCCTCCCAGATGTGGTGCTTATATATCCACAAAAGTGTCACTAATAGCTGGTTGCTAACTACAGAGAACCTGGGGAAGTACATGAGGAGGCAGCAGAGGTAGGGGTTATTTCCCCAAAATCTTCTCCCAGCAGCCTGAATTTGCTGCTCAGTAATTTCCTGAGGGAAGGTTGATATCTGTGCTCTAACATTTTCCACCATTCTGATTGTTTTGTGAAAGTCTGGAAACTTTTAGCATTCACAAAGTTATGCATGTGTGTGAAAGGTAACCCCAGAAAACAGAGACACCAGACAAAATACTGTCATTTCTATCACTTACAAAAGGCACTGCATTTCCCTGTCATCACTGATGCCTGACTAGGGCCGATTCTGAAGAGTACTTCATAAATATCTTCAAGATATTTAAGGGTGTCTGACTGGCACAAATTTACAAGAACTGCTGAGATGATGATTAGCAGAATCATACCTGCCTGGTCATCAATCTTAAGGCACTAGGTCCTCAACCTCTATCAGGTATCACACTGGCCTCAACAAGATAAAGCAAGCTTTCTGATAAAAGAAATTCTAAAGTCCTGCATAACTGTAAACTTACCACAAAGCTTTCATTAAGCCAGCTACATTTCTCTCCAAGACCTTGGGAGCTGAGGAATCAGACAGCAGCACTAGAGTTGCAGCTGCACAAAGGAGCATTTGGGCTCTAGCACCTCAACTTTGAGCGAGAGAGAGGTCTTTTCTGGCATCTTTTTTTTCCTTCTAACAGGTTAAACGTGAAAACCCAGAGAAACTAAATAATGACTTATCTTGTATACACAGGGTGTGCTGCTTATGTTTAGGAACCATCTGTGAATGTATTTCATGCAGCAAACATTCCTCGTGTAATAACAATGATCTGAAGACTGAAATTTGCCTTTTTTTTTTCCTCCTTAAAAGTAAATTTAAAAAAATTCCATTTCAGTTGCAGTGCTAGAAGCCTGGAGGTCAGTTTATTCTAAGTAGGCGTCACTGATGGCAGCAAAGAGATATTTTAAGAAAGCTTATTTGTGTACAATATCCACAGGCCATCCACCTCAACTATTTATATGAATTCTTCAGTTAGTTTATAGCTGGGCTAGCAAAAATGAAAAGTCGAATTAGCATTTATCATACACTAAATATTCAATTTTTCAAAAAGTAGGAACCAGTGATTTATTTTTTTCAAAATCTTTTTCTAAAACAAATTTTTAGATGCAGTCTTTATTTTTTGATATGTGCATTCATCTCACTCTTAGGACACATGCAAGAATAAAATAACTTTCCTGTTAAATATGATTACACTGCAGTAATAATGTTTCTAGAATGTGGTTTAAACAGCATTTTCAGTGTATGATTCCACTGTCCTGACACTGTAATCTCATCTCAGATGTTGTATGGAATTTGTAGCATTTTCCTCTACCTGTGTTTCTGCCTCTTACCTGGTGTTTTGACTCTACTTTCCTTCTTTCCTTTTATTAGATGGTTGCAAAGAATTTAGTTAGCTTTAGATTTTTTTCCATTTACACTGTGAAGTCTACATTTTGGGATGAAATGCTTGATACTAGCACTCTTTTCCCACACCAGCATTCCCTGAAATCTACTTGACTAGCTCCGGGGGTCTTGTTTGTCTTTTAATCGCTCAATTTATAGTGGTCTGCACAAATAGAAACCAGGAACCTGCCCACCTTTTCCAATTGCTGACCCAGTGCTGACACCTCCCCACAGTTCCTCGGCATGCCCGTAACAGTTCTCAATATTCAAAGGGTTACTTGTGTTTTAAATGAGTGGAAGTTTGTAGAGGCAGCAAACCAAGGAGCATAATTTCACTAGCAATTCTCTGTGTATTTTACAACATTGTGTTTTCCATGCTCTTTAATACAAGGAGATTTCTCAGGGCTACAAAGGTCACTTATTTCACTGCACGGCAGCAGGGGAACAAAAACACAGGACCAAAGAAAAAGGATGTTTGACACCGGGGCACCAAGCACCTGGGTTATTACAGACCCCACCTACAAACACATCTGCAGATGAGGAGTGCACAGGAGCACCGGACTGATTCTACCTACCTAGAACAGCCACCAAATCAAAACAAGAGGGCAGCAGCAGCCTGCAGTGCTTAGAGATAGCTAGTTTCTGTATTTATCAAGTGCTTAGAGCTATAAGACCATAGAAATAATCATTATTCCTTCTTATTCAAATTACTCATCAGTCTGCCTGTACACTTGCAGATCACTTGTTCCAATGTAATGATACTTGTTATTGTCTTTCTTGACTAAATGGATACTGCAAGTCAACCTTACTTGCCATTGACAGTGAGTAAATGCATCTCTAAACTAGCCATTACAGCTGGAGACAATGACCCTATACCGGAAAAACCTGAGCAGAAATCCTACCTCACCACCAACTCAACTAATACAACAGCAAACAGTAATAAAAATTATATTATTGGAACACCTTATTCATAATTATGCTGTTATTCTAAAGCGAATAAACTAGTTATTGGTAATAGAGAATTCTGCTCTTTATATTAAAAAGAATGTAAATCGTAGACAAAACTGAACAATGAGATGCCAATACAGTTCATTTCATTTTCACAACAAATTTATTCTTGGGAGCCAAATAACTTGTATGAGAAAGTAGGTTAAACATAGAGAGTGCTCATAACAGGATTATATGAAAGAGGAAGGATGTCACATCTGACATAGTCTAACAAGAGAAAACCTTGGAATATAAATGACTTGTGCAATATAACAAAGATTTTCTGACTAAATTAGATTGTCATTCCAGAACCAAAAGCTGAATTACTGAAAACTAACATCAAACAGGATTATGCAATCTGCCTGGTGATCGCAGGTATGAAAGTCACACAACACTGTAATCACGGGAAGAAAAGGTCTATAAATAAACAAACAACTTAATAACAATTAGAGCAACTCTTCTGGAACAAAGTTCAGGCTGACAAAACTATGGGGCCAGAATCTCCTGTCACTTATTGCTGTTTCCCTCCGTAATAGCACTAGTGAAATCGATGCAATTACATCAGGTGAAAGACGAATCTGCCTTCTAGTGTTTCATGAAGTTGGAAGACAAAATTAATGGAAAGGCCTAATATAAAATAATTGACATGAATGCTACGGAGTCTGTCCCGCACACAGACCCATTAGCTTTGGTCTGTTGGCAGAATGAATTGTTTTCAGAGTACCAAGTTAGCTGCTGAAGGCAGGGAAGTCAGAACATAATTTAATATGAATGACAGAAAGGGGGGGTAGAGGGTTATACTAATAGTATCAGGAAAACGCTAATCGTATGATGATGGGTGTAACATTAACTACATACTTGCTCCGTCCTCAATACCAATTTAGAGCATTTGTAGTCATGGAAGCTGATTCCAAAAAGAGATACTCTGTTTTCTAGTAATATATGAGATTATAAGATCTGAATTTCAACAGAATCAATTGCTTTTTTCACTGGTTTTGGGTTGTTTTTTCTGCAGGGAGGGGGTGTTTTGTTGGGTTCTGGTTTCTTTGTAGAGCAGATACGAAAAGCATGTGAGTTATCTGGCAACACCTTTTTAGAAATCATATCAGACCTTAAGGTCAGGTCTCCCTGAACATCCTTATTAGAAGGGTGGGTGTCATCCTTAAGACAATTATCACTGATCACCTCTTAATGGCACTTCAAAACTACTCCAGCATTAAAGGAAAGGTCATACAAAGCCCTTGTGTACCACGTTCCAGGGCACCAAAACTGTACTGTAATCGTATATTAACTCAGTCATATAAATAGTCCTTGTTGCTGTTTCTGAGCTGTGGAAACAAATAGGTTTAATGTGTGTTTTACGTTGTTGAGTGGGATCAGTTGGTTGATTGCTGTTGGGAGAAGAAATTGTGACTTATGCTTGTTATATTTTCCAAGATCACATCAAGTATAGTTTCTGTAAAAATATTTCTATTATTAGGAAGTATTTTTCTTTCAATACAGTTTTAAGGATTGGAAAATCTTTTCTTTTTATTTTCTGCCAAAATCATAGTGTTGCACCACCATTTTCCTCCTCTCTTAGGTCAGATTCCTGCATTTAGCTATTGGTGCCTCAGAAGTAGGACAATCTGCTTTAAATGAAGGTGTTGCATTATTACTGAGCACACACAGGCTATTTTGTGCATTCAGATTTTAGCATTTGCTAGAAAAGTTTGTCTGTGTGGAAATAAAACTGGAAGAAATTTTTCCCAGGACACTGTACACAATTTGGACAGATTTTAAGGTTTGACAAGATTCTTTAGAGGAGATCAGGAATGGCTGGTGCACACCAAAAGGGAGGTTTTTTTACTTCAAACCACCAAGTATTTCAAACAAGTAAGAAGTTAATATATTGTTTTTTAAATTAACTGTTCACCCAACTTGCACACAGACAGAAGTGCAGTATTTATTATTAGGAAAGTGGAGTATTTATTATTAGAGGTTACCATCACTCTCTTGTTGCAGTGGCAGAGCAAGATTTAGAAGCAGTGCTGATGGGGAACAGTGACTCGGTGCCACCAAAACGATGGCTATTACTACAACTTTCCACCACACCAAAGGTGTTTAGTCAAACCTCTGTGTAACAGAAACAGTAGTCATGCAGAAAAGTAATGCAGACTTGTGAAGGATATTATACCTTCATATGTGAGTTAGCACAACAGGTAACCAACACAAAATTGTCTTGGATATCTATGTACGTAGGGGTAGTCCAACTAAAAGCCTGTTACAAAGGACAATACAAATAAAACTGCTGTAATGATCTACTTCATACACAACACAGCTAATTTAAATTGAGCTAATAGATTTCCTGAATACAACACTAATGCCTAAAAGATGTAACAGGAGTGCTCTCTCACATTAACGTTTGAAGAAAATAAACTTCCTGAAATATTAAATCTTCCATGTGTTAAGAATACGGCAGATGGCTGAAAACATCTATGAAAAGAAAGTCTCTCTTGCCTTACATTTAGCCATGCCTGGCATCTCTAATGATGAATCTGTCTTAAGCATATGTGTTAGAGAGAAAGATCCCTTATGAACTAAAGCTAGAGGTCTCATTAGTCTTCAGGAAACGAAGAACAGGGTGAAACAGTAACGTACAGACTGGTTCTCTCAGCCGCCGGCCCTCAGCGCTACCCAAGCCCTGTGGTAAGCGCAGGAGCTGGATCTTGCCTCTGCAAATAGCAGCATCGTGAGCTACACACAGCTGTGAATAAGTGGTTCACTGAACAAGAAACCCAGTACTGCCTGATCACTTTCCTTCTGAACATGTACAAAAAGTAAGGAGCTTAATAAGGAAAATACACCATTCTGATTAGAAAACAATGTAGACATTCAGATTCTTCCTCCATGGTTGGCTTTTATACGATAAAAATTCCAAAGTGCTATTTAAAAAAGATTTAGTGGCTTTTTTTTAATACATGCCATTTTTAGAAATATTAACAGGACAAAGTATCACCCCTTAAGTATGCCAAAACCAAATCCTGGTTTCACTGAGCAAAATTTCACCTTTTTAACTGTTACCATCATTAAAAAAGAACAAGATTTAGACAATCTCTTTCACCAGATCACTCCTCACCCCAAATCACTTTCTTGCTTAAATGGTTTATTTACATCTTTTTTCAAACTAAGCTTCTGTCAAGGGCAAACAGTTTTGGTGCTGTGCATCATCTTTCTCTAATGACATCCTAACATGTGCAAAAACACTTTCCTGCCTATAATTTTAATGTGATTTGGAGTATTCACCCTGGAACAAGAATTCTTACAGTAGCATATTAACAATTATTTGGATTATGTATTTTGAAATCCTAAAAGCATGTAACATTAACTTAAGCAGTTAACTCACATAAGCCTGCATCAATACAGTGTTGAATTGTGAGCACAGCTTCCATGGGTTGGGAGATATTCAAGGTAAACTTCCACGTAATCCACATACCACACAGGATCCAGGTCCCCAACACAACATCTGGGCTCATTTTGGTCCTCCTAGCAGGTCTGGTCTGACATAAATTGCCACAGGTAGGTCACCCATAGACTGTGAGTTGTACTGCATGCTACAGTACTTGACGAAGGAGTAAGATTTATACAACTGAAGCTTAAGGGTTTCTCAAACACTCTAACACACACAGAAGCAGCAACAAGTTTTGAATGCCAATTCACACTGTGACCACCCTGAAGCACCGAGAGACTGAGGAGTTTCTAGCGATGCCCTAAGACTGCGTGAACTTCAGCTTGGCTCGCAAGTGCTCTCTGCCAGCGAGGAACAGTGTGTCAGAGGCCACACGTGCAGTCAGTGCAGTGACTACCTTCACACAACTGAAACCCTACATGGACAAACAGCCTTTCAGAAGCTGTCCAATACAGGTCAGCATCAAGACAGATCTTTACAGTGCTGTAAACACAAGTCATTTTGCCATTTTTGTAAGTTTACCACTATTCTAATGTATCTCTACAGATACCTAAGAATTTAACTCACTTTCCATTTGTGGCCTTTCCTCTATGTCCGAAAGGCTTTTAGGCTAAGCCTGAAGCTCTGTCTTAACATGCCAGAGATGGACAAGAAAGGGTGGTCACATCCATGGTATGTTTCAATTTTCAATTGAGGAACTATCATTTACATCAAGAGAGAGAGAGATTGGCAAAGTCTGAATAATCAACAACAAATGGCCAGGAAGCAAACTAACTTAGGAACAAGACCCCCTTTCCAAAAAAGAACCCATGAAAAAACAAAAGACCCCAGCCCTGGGGTGAAAGGGGGTGTCTTGGCTGCCAGGGCTCAGACCAACAGAGAGACAGCATGACCACAACAGCCCTTCAGACTGCCCAACTCCAGGGCTGCAAGAAAGGAACTTGCCCCAGTCTCACATGCAGTAATATATGACTGTAGTTTAGGCTTAATAATTGCCATTTACTGCATTTTACTTCTAAGAAACATCCAATGCTTTGAGAAAGCTCACTTAGCTCTGTCTGGGAAATGCTCAGTCATCAGGAAGCGGGTGCAAAAGGTCTGTGCCTTTACACGTGTGCGCTGAGAACGGGAGAAAATGGGCTGCCTTAGAGACCATCGGAAGAGCCAGAAGTAGAGGTGACAGCACCAGTATTAGAGGCAGAATGACCAGTCGTGTCATTAGTGTAAGGTATTCTCCAGCTAAAAATCGATTATGCAGTCATTTCTCAGGAAGATCACTTAGGAACTCAATTCAGATAATTTTTCATGTCCTACAGGTGGAAGCCATGCTAATAGACGGAAATGAGGGTTCTCCCCAGTTGATGATGTGAATATTAAAGAGAATTAAATTTTTTTTCTTCGGAAGAATGGATTGAAGCACCTGTGACAGGCACCTCTGCCTGGCTGGCTTAGTTTTAAACCAGAACTCACTCAGGTTCTGTTGACCACAGGGTATACTGCAACAAAAGATGCTGTAAGAGTCATTCAAACCTAAACAAACCAGGTTTTATTCAGCATACCAAAAACTAAGTCATGGAATAAGACTCATCCCCCCTCTGAGTACTGCTTGCCAGGCAATGAATTCTGGCTCACTTCTACTGCTGTCTGAATGAAGGCTGACCCTGAAATGACCAAACCAGTAGCCTAAACAGCCTTGGAAATAACTTAAGGCATTTTCACCCTCCATTTAGTTCAGATGTTTCTTACTGTTAGAACTGCTATTCCTACAGGATTAATTATAAATAGTTATCTACTGATATCTACAGTAATACGTTTTGCTTCTGAGCATGCACCACTGAGTTTTATAATGGGTTGTGTATACACTGCAAATGTTAAACAATATTTTCATTGATAAATGACAGGCAACTTGTATTTGCATTTCCTGTGAGATTTAATGATGCGGTGGGATAGCTGTATGGAAACTGGGAATTAATATTAAGACAGTGCCAAAGCCACCCCCAGGACAGCAGGCGAATTGCTCATTAACTTAATAGAATTTGAACCCATTTACACTATGCTATCCCTTTGGTTCTTGGGATCAAAAGTCACTTTGTTTTTCAAATACCCCACATAGAAACAAAATTGAATAAAATAAGTATCACTTCAATTCCTCTTTTCTTTCTTCAAATGCTCTGTTTTTCTTCCTGGAAGCAAAAGGTTCCTCCAACTTCCCAGGCTGCCTCAGAGCCCTCCCCTGCCACGGAAAGGAGACGCTTTTCTACATGTCAACCAGCAGCAATACCACCACTTGACTGTCACAGACCAACTCAACAACCCATCCATACAGGCTTGGAGCCAATTTCCACTTTTCCACCGCCTCATGGGCCCCACTGCATTATTGGTAGCAAAAGCAAGTTGGTCACACCATTAGGTGTCGAAGCAGAATTTGGGGAAGCAAAGGAAGCGATCCTGCCCCACATCGATCACCCAGAAACATTTCATTCTAATGATGCTTGCAACACTTGCTCCAAGAGCGCCTACAAGCTCTAGAAAAGCCAGTTACCTAGGGCTCACCTACTCAGGAGTTACCCGAACTTAAAGCCAGGGAGATAGAAGGGACGGAACTTTTTCATTAAAGCTTCAGCTTGTTATTTGTAGGATGTCAAAAACTTGACAAAATGGAAGAGTAATTTGCATTTTATTTGATAACTGTTTTACTTTCAAAACCAAAGTAAGGTATTCTTTAATGCCAAGTCCCTCCAAGACTTCTGAAAAAAAAATAAATCCCATATTTGTATTCTACAACATATTTCCAGATGATACCATATATTCCTCAATCTCCTCATTTTTCATCATAACCTAGAATTTTATATTTTTAAGTTCAAGAAGAACGAGTTAAGTGGCCACACTTCCAACCACATGGAAGATTCAAACTTGTTTTTTGTTTCTCCCCTCTCTTCCTCTGAGTCTTGTCCATGGCACAATCTGCTGAATTCATTTTACAGGGATATTTTAGTGTTTCTTCTCTCAGAATTTTAATGTGTTTAATCTGACAAACTTAAATCTGAAATATGCATAGACCTATTTTTCTGAGCTGTTTTGAAGTCTTAGAGTCCCTGCCTTACATAATCTCCCTGAAATCAATACACTTATACCTGATAAAAATTCCCCTCATGTAAATTAGAAGAAAATATCTCTCAAATTGAATATTTCCAATCTTCTGTAAGTGGGCATACAATGGGGAACAGCATCATAAAGAATTGTGAGATAAAACAAACTTCCCAATTCCTAAAAGAACTTTGTATATATTTGATGGAGCACTGGAATTGACCAAAAATAATGGATTCCTGAAATAATGGTGATACATAATGAAGGGTTTTCTCATTGGGACCAATAGGAATAAAACTGCAGGAGAGCACAAATGCTCGCATGTAATCTACGCTAGGACCTTCCCTGTGGTCCAGACCTGTTGCTGAATAAGATGTGAGCATTCAGGAGCTACTGTGTGTTTCTTTGGACTTAGCCTTATCAAAGATATAAATACACATTGCTTTAACATTAGTGGTATCAGTGTAGTGTTTTTAGACATTTACTGCAGAGCACAGTGTGTCGTCTTTAACAGAGCTTTACAGACAGAGTTTAGGAGTTGCCTTTAACAATGCCCTCATCAGAAAAAGCACTTTTTGTGTGGTTCCTCACACAGCACCTCCAACCCTCACAGCCTTCCTGCTGGTACCAGCAGACAGAGCACCTTCCAGTGTCGGATCATTAACAGACTTGTTTCATTACATAGTGCGTAAAAAGGTTGAAATTAAAGCTTTATTTAAGGTGAGAATGAAACTGCGTAAGCCCAACTGTAACTTAAGCAGCATTTTGGTGTTACCTGTAAGCTAACACACATGTGTGCTTAGAAAATGGACAAAAACACCTTCAAGAGCACTTGTACAGCAGTTCTGCTCTCAAGATGAAATACAGTGCAGCCTGAAAACCCATGCAACATAGAACTTAAATAGAATTTGATGGCGCAAAAAATCTTTGCAGTATCTCCACATTGACAAGTTTCACCACTTTCTCACCAATCCCAGCCATGTGGACTTCATGTAAAAATAAAAAATACTTTAAAAATTACTCAAAGATAGTTTACATTTTTGTTCCACTTTAGGTCTGCAATCCAGTTCACAAGGAAGCTTACACCCCCCTGTCCCCCCTTGTAAACTGTCAATCAGAAACTATTTTTTCTTTCCCCTCACAAATTTTATTTCAGCACATAAACCAGAGTTGAATTTATGTATCTGTACAAATCCCTGCCTGGCACTTCTACTTTAAGCATCTTAGCATGAAGCAGATGCAGGAGTTTGAACTAACCTTTCCCCAAAGCAGGTATCTAAGCGGAACAGTATTGGATGGCCTGTACACACTACTCCATGGGAGGGTGCCTGAACTGTACATTCAGGTTTTCAACAAGAAGGTCTGTGACTCAGGTTCCTTTCTCAGTATATTAATATCCCTGCTTAAAAGTAATAAATATCAAAGTGAAGCTTTTAAGTATGCCAAAATGAAGATTAAACACTGCTACAAGCGTGGTGCTGAAGAAAATCTTACTGTTATTTCTTTTTTAGTAACAGGACTGTTGTCTTCTGGATAAGACCCTGGGCCTGAAGGAATTAGGATTCATTCCCTGTGTTTTCACAGACCTTAGCTGCGACCTCTGGCAAGTCAATAGATTGCCTTGTCCTCAATTTCCCCCTTTGAAACAGGGACAGATGTAGCTCCATCTGTACTGAGAGATGTGCAGCCATGTGGCCACAACCACTTCATGCAACGTGGCCACATGAGTCAGTGCCACAGGTACTACGGAGAAGGTGCAATTCTTATTATACTATTCATGGAGGTGGTGCAATTCCTCTCCTCAGATCCCTTTCCCCTCCAGTAGAACATTTTTCCCATAAAACAGAGATCCTCCTCTGTCTTTTCTCTAAACCTTCGTCCAGCTTGCTAATTTATTGTTTCAGACCAAGAGCTGTTGCTCACCATGGTCCAGCAGAACGAGCCTTATCCTCAGTTTGTATGTACAGGCACCCATCACATGCATTAACAATAAACACTACTTTCACTAACTCATGTCTTACCTTTACATCCACTGAACTGGCTCAATAAATGGTACCTTTTTGGCTAGCCGGAGGGAGGTCCTGGCACCCTGTTACTCAGAACCAATTCCTGGTTCCTGGTACAGGAGATTAAATTAAGGTGGGTATGTTCCCAGGGCTACGAAGACAATCTCTTCTTCCTACTAACGAGCTACTAAAAAAGACAAAAGGCTCTGGTACACACCACACCTTGGCTCTTAAAGGAGCTGCCATTTCCACAAAGACCACCAATTCAGAATGACAAACATGCAAATGGTGACCTTGCAAACGCATCTCCTTCCAAACACAAAAGGGCCTTAAAGCCTGTATAAGAACAGGCTATCGTTTCACTTAAGTGTGTTTGTTTAGATCCGCAGACCGATAAGAATGTCTGTAGAGGGAAAATATGCAAGAGAGATTGTTCTGTGTCTCAGTAGGAGACACAGACAAAAGAGGAAGGAAAGAAGAGGTAATTCTGAATCTTTTATCTAGTTGAAAACTGACCTTCCTTAGCTTGAAACTGCCTGTAGGAGTCCCAGGACAGGTTGTTCTGACATTCTTTTAACATCGTTTCATCAGCACAGCCAAAACTAATCACAAGAATATTACCCGATGACAGGTGCATTTATTCTGTCAATTAAATCAGATGGTTAAATCGAAATGTGCCCCAAATCTCTCTTGTTTGCATTATCCATATTGGCATTTCTTGGCTGTGGTTCATTGCTGGCTGGAAGTCATCCAGCCCCTGCAGAGTCACTTTGCAGTACTGTGCCAGCAAGTTTCCATGCTCTGCAGCAGCGGTTACACTGAGCCCGGAGTGGTCCTGCAGGACTGACCTGCAATGTTACACTGTTCCACCAGCATTTATTACCGGGGGAAGAAAAAAAGAGAAAAAGAGAAATCCCTCTCAGTGAAGGAGACTTAGATCCATGTTTTTGAAATGGAAAAGGATACATCATTTCACACTTAACCACTAGTGACATGCATGCATTAAAACAGAGAACGGAACAGAGGCTTTTAACATTACCAAATGACTACTGTGTAAGAATACTAAGTAAAATCTAACCTCATTGTAAAATACTTCCTTAACACACTTTTTGAGGGGAAGTGCTGCTCTTAATCCATCACAAAGGTGAGAAAAGTAATGGATAATAAGGTATAAACCACGACAAAGCAACAGGGACTGAAGTACCATCTTCTGTTACCTAATTACCCAAGAAGTCTCCAAGCCAAGGGTGAGTTTACATAAAATATTTGCTGCAGTGGCAGTTGCAGTGGAGCAAGCTAAGGATGTGGCCAAGTTTTTAATTTTGTTTTTGTGGTGTACCTGCCAGTGTATTTTAGCTGATGGTTCTCTTCCCTGTAGTATTGTTACAACAAAATCAAACACAGCATGTCATTTAAACCAAGATGCTAAAATGTCCGTTGCATAGCCCTGCCCCCGTGTTAGTTAATTTTGATCCAAACAGTGTACGTGATTGTCAAAGAGTAGAAGCACAATGGATGTATTTTTAGTCTGACCAACAAACCTTGAAGAGTCACTGAAGATTGCCAAAGGAGGAGGAAATTACAGGAAAGGTAATTCCAGCAGGGTGAGACAGCAACCACCAACTCATGGCCCACCCACCCTAATTACACCACTGACTGAAAGAACTATTGAGCATGTGCACTCATAGGAGGCCAGGGGTTTTGACCAATGTCATGTTAATAGGTATGTCATAGAAATGTCAAAATGTTAATATCAAGTGTACAAACAGCCATTGGTTTGGAGCTTGGGACAGGCACCCAGCTCTGCACAAATCTGCAATAAAGCACCTCTGCCCTGAGCGTGCATTGGCGTGTTGCACACTGGGTAAACGAACTCCTCAGATTTAGGACAACAGTAGTGGTGGCTTTGCATTACCTAAAAATTACACCTTTCTTCCCACCAGTATTGTTAATAATTTATTGAATATTCCAGTCACCCTTTTATCAAAGAAGTTGTACCTCCTTTTGTCACCAAGGAGAAAAGCACCACAGCAGGGCGCTCAATCCCAAGGCAACATCATTTGGGCAGAATAGGTAGACACTATTTACATGTTCAGCTCCCTAGGGAACACCCATCGACTCCCAATCTCCTTGCCAGCTTCCAACACCATCCTTCAGCACTGCATCCTTCTCAATTTGGAAGAATCCCTCACTGCCAGGACTACAGCAGAAGATAACACGGAACACTTCTGACTGCAGTCCCAAATAAAATACAGGTCAAACAGCAGAACAATAGTCAATATAAATGGAAGGATAAATACATATAAACATTGTTTTGTTACATATTCTCTTAACTTTTGCTTGATAGCAAACAAACATTCACACACTTGTCCATGGGTAGAGCTACTAGCAAGATAGGTCTCCCTAAGAGTTTCCACATCATCTACTGTTAGTTTTTTAAAATATGTTACCTTTCTTAATAAGCAACAGGCTTAATCTGGTAATCAAAAACATCTGTACAATGCAGAAAAGCTTCTGCAAGTTCTGAATAGCACAGAATACAGTCTTGTAAAACATACATGAAAAGTACACACATTTTTTTCTTCAGCATATGGTATCTCTCTAAGCAGTAGTGAGTACTGGACAACATGCTTGACAGCAATTTTTCAATGCATTACTTCTCTAAACCATTCACAAGGATGTAATTGATCATTTTCCACCAGCTCTGGAGGAGCCACTGTGGCTAAGTCCAGAAAAACACTCTGAAACTTAAGGAATGCAATTTTCCATTAATTTGGCATTCAGCAGCTCAGTGTTATGCTTAGAGACTACAAACCAGGAAAGCAAGAGTATATTCTTTAACTGACTTGTTTATCCAAAAGGCCAATCGTGTAATGCTGTATTTTCATGCACATGAAGCCCCCAAACCCCAGATTTGGCTGCCTGCATTCAAGGCCATCTCTGATACGCTGCAGCTATGCAACCTTGGATCAGATTACTATGAAAAAAGCTGTGTGAGGAAAAGCTATGAGAAAGCTTTGCCAGGGCTGCCTGCTCTTTATTGTAAGAACTGCACTTGCCATCATGAGTGCCTGTGCCTGATCATGTAGCTCCATAATCCTGATCTACCTTGCTTTCCCTGGCCACTTTGCTGTGGATTTGCCTGGTGATCTGTTGTCCGCCCTGCTTACAATCACTGCCCTTGGCTTGCTCTGATGCCACAGGACCGGGCCCTTTACCCACAAGACCACTGCCCCTACCAGCCTTCCTGTCACCCTCAGCTCCTGGCTTGCCTGGAGCAGCCCACCACCAGGCACAGAATAAACTCAGGATGCATTTCTGTCTTTAAAAGCAAGAAAAACCTTAAAGTAAAGTTACCTTCATTCCAAAGGTACCAGAGCACCACAGGGTGTCATTTGCAACAGCACGTGCCTCCAAACATGATGGAGCGATGAAGGCACAGGGAAGCATGAAGCAAGTCAGGTCAACACAAGCATAGCTGACATCCCAGTACATTTTCCTGAGGTGGTCCTAAAATAAAGTAAAAATGCATAATTAACCATTTCTATTAATTTCCCATTATTCACCTCTTATGAGAACCATCATAACAAGGCTCTACTTAAAGCATAGTATTAAATACCTGAAAATTAGTTCATGACCCATTTTCTGATTGATGTGATTTCATATCCCAAAGCAAGTTATAAGCTTAAAAATATCCTAAATCTAGTTATTATTATTTAAAGACTGGGATTAATGAAAATTAGGCACTGATTTTTTCATCCTAAAGGCCAAAGTCAATTCTTATATCTGTCCTAAATCCAACAGGATGCACGTACAAGTTTTTGCATGTGAGCATGACATTATAAGACAGCTTTAAAGTGGCCAGCACAAGTTGGTTTTGAACAAGAAAAAAACATGTAGAACAACAGGACTCTGTATTAAGGGTGACACCTCTTAGCTCACTGCTGTTCAATGTCTTTGCTTTCTGCTCTAAGTTGTTTGATACCACTTCCTAATTAATCTGTCTTTAAGAAAGCCAGTAATACTCAGCTGAGTAAATTATATTTATTTCCTTAACTGTGTGCTTTCATCAGTCATATTAGTGGGGAATTCAGCTAAAAGCATTGACTATTTACAGTGTTTAAGAAGTATTTTGCACATGCATATGAGAAGGTATTTTGTATGTGGATCTGTAGGTCACAGGATCAACACAAGAGAGTGTTTTGGCCACCTGAACGAATAGGATGTTTACTATTGTTTTAATTTTACATGACTAAGTTGAAAGACTATTTGTGACCTGCAGTATAGCTACTTGGACTTATGTGCATGAATACTGCACTCTCACAGTTAACCAGACATGGTAATTTTAAAGCTTAATCGTTAGTTTTATTTTAAAAAGTTTAGAAGTTGACTTTTCTTCTGGCTCCTGAAAGCCTAGAGAAAATATTAATATATTTTTACCATTTTAATGAAATCCACTGATCAGATACACCCTTCCTTTATATATTTCAGAGACATATTCTAGTAAGAGGGATTACCCAAGTCCCTCCCAAAAACCAATGGGTAAATTCAGTTTATTTTAATGTCACACATATAAAATATAAAAGAATTGAGAAATTGAGGGAGTTTTTAAGCCAAAATATTAAATTTTGCTGCAGAGAGACCTTAACAAAGAATTAGTGTAAAAGTGCTATTGTCATGCAAGACCATGCAGAGGAGACAGTAAAAACACAGAAGAATAACTGGGGAACAAGTAAAGCACAAGTCAAAGCATAATTACCCTTTGCTTTCATTACATAAAACCACAGCTTTCCCGAGACACTCGCTAATATCTACGCTTTTAAAAATAGTATAGTATGCATTATACATTTATTCCTCTGTCTAGCATAAATTATGTATCTGAGAAATTCCACGTTGTGTTTGGAAAAAGCCCCACAAACCCTCACATCCTTACATATATGATGGGGTTTTTTTCTCCTCTGTTCTCCATCCTTTTGATGTACTAATAAAGCTAATGCCTATTTAGGGGAATATGTTGTGGGATGACAGTACAGCAATATGAAGGCAACCATATGTTTCTTCTCTTTTGGCCATACTGTTTTCCACTGCCCCTGACACTTGGTGGATTAGATCCCTTGTCAGTTTTCCTGGTGCTGATGGAATGCCTTTTGCAGGTGTTTTGTTGATACAACGCAAAACACAGATTTCCAAAAGCTGAGCTCCCCAGTGCATAAAGCAACATTAGCCTCTTGTTTTCCCTTATGACACAGCCCACAGAGGCCTGCCCTAGGCTCTTACTTTACAAAATTATCTTAAATATCACCATCTGAATGAATACCTGCACCCTGAATACCTAAAAGGAGGACTGGGATATTCAGATCTGTATTGAATTTTTTGGTTTCTTGTTAGGCAATTGGTGAAAGCCAGGTGATGACAGGCTGATATTATCACATACAGCAAAGATTATTTTTTTTTTTTTCCCAACAAGCTTCCTCAACTTAAACGTTGAGGACTACCCACCTACAGTACACCAAGTAATGAATCTTTAAGTACAGTAAGAGTCAAAGCCTCATTTAAAGGTAGCATTCCAGTTCCATTCAATTTTTGTCCAGCTTGAAAAGCAGCAATGGGGTAAAAATGTGTGTAAACCAAAGAAGTGTATTGGCTAAATATCAACAGTATCTTAAACTTACGATCAAAATCAGTACCTATCATCCTGGAGAGATTAAGTGGGTTTTCATGGGTATGAAGACCCTCTCACTGTGCTCATTCCCTACACAGATTGAAGTGTATATGCACAGTATCTCAAAGAAGAAATCAACAAGAGGGAAGAAATAAAAACAATACTAGTAGAGAAATTCTAAGTTTATATTTTTATGTTAATGTGCTGGTAAGAAAAGGGACTCATTTGGGAAGTCATAAAGAAAAAAAGCCTTATCAGATCTCCAAGTTAGAGCATAGAAGCTTTCTCTGCAGATGGAGGATTTAAAAGAAGTAAAATGATAACCACATAGTCGAGAGACTAGAAAAGAGACCTTGATGTTTGATAGTTGTAATAACCTGCAGAGTGCTCTAATGGCTCAGGGATCAGGTGCAGAACTACAGCAATAACAAGAGCTGAATAATTATCTCAGCCATATCTGTATAACCACAGTCCCAGAGTATGAACTATATAAGGAGGCTTCTGCTGCCTCTCCAAGATTTCCTGAAATGTTAAATCACTGAATTGGGAGCACTTCCAGCATTAGTACTGCCCAGTTAGAAAGAAATAAAGCCCAGAATCCTCTAGTGGCAGTTCTAATGTCTTTGTTAATTATGAATTATGGGTAAACATGCAGACTCACAGAGGTCACGGCTGTCAGCAACAATACTTTTCAAGAAGGATTTTTATGAGGGTCTTTTTCATTTTGCCATAATGTCCTTTATATATACATAAAACGCACCAAGAATACAAAAAATAGTGTTTGTTTTTAGGGAAGATGTAATTATTTTTCACTTGTTTTCTACCCTCCGTACAGTCACGTCTCGGCTGCCAGTACAACCCAGTTCATAACTATAAGCTCCTCTGTGAATAACAACAGCTGTACAGTTCCAAGGACCTGGCAGAAAGAGTCACTGGGGCTGGGGTTAGGTTAATGATCAGACACTCTGTTAACAAGAAAGTAGTGGTTTTTGCAGCAAATGGCCAGTCAGGAGCCCATCAGCTGTAGTCACCTTTCACACGCAATAGAGAAACAAAAGCTGCATACAGTATGCTTGATTAACCTCACTTAAATGGCAACGCTGATCTCAAATCTGTCCCAGGAGTGTATATAAACAGGATTAAAATTATATTATGTGTGGATCCTACCCAACAAAAGCAACTGGCACAAAATCATTTTAATTAGGTAGTAGTGGCTGTAACTCATTCAA
>VZTU01010356.1:0-29961 GCA_013400835.1 Zapornia atra
GGGAGCGGGCAGCGGCAGGCTGCCCTGTCAGGAGGAGCGATTCGGGGTCCGGGCGCGGGAAGCCTGGGCGTGCTTTCTGTCGGCTCGGGTGGGCAGGCTGTTCGACCCGCGTTGGTGTTAGCTCGGCTTTTTAAGGAAGCACGTAGCAGTCTCCGGTAAAAATCAAACCTGGTGTCAGGTTGGGCTGTGGGGGTGGAGGGCGAGGGGAAGGCGGCTGCAGCCAGGCCTCCCTTCACCCAAAGCTCAGGCGTGCTCTAGAGTTGACAGGCAAGGATAGAGCCGCACAGATGAACGCGCCGGTGGGCACCGGGTTACTCGCAGGCACTGCCCGGCTTGCAGCGGGTACTAACTGGGAGCGGAGCGGGGAAGCCGAGTCCCTCAGGAGGGCTGGCAAGTCCCAGGAGAAGCGGCGTCTCTGAGTCGGGAGAGTCGGTCCGGGCACAGTCTGTATCTGCACCTTGTTGTCAGGCCGCATCTGCTAACTGGGGCAGTGGTGCAGACAAAACCGTTTTGGGAGGGAAACTTCGTTGTTGTCGAAAACCTTGTAGTAAGGTATTTGGCCAGCAACAGTTAAAGAGGGTGCCTTTGCGCCCCTTGCCCCGGGGGCCTGCTCCTGCTGTTGTAAGGTGTACTTTCTGTTGTTTCTTAGGAACAGTGTATGCTTTGATGTCAAGGATTTGAATTAGGTCCAGGTTATTACTGCCTTTATTTTGAAGGTACTTCTATAAGAAAGCTTGCAAGGGGCTGGTTGTAGCCGGGATGATGTTTCTGTAGGAGGAGTCACCTTGTATCTTTGGTTTGTAGATAAACAGATGATCCCAGTCATCCCAGGCTACTGCTGGTTTTTTTCGGGATCTACACTGATCAAGGACCAGGCCAGTTTTACGTGGGTCTGACTCCGAGTCTCCTACTGGAGTTAATGGAAGTCTTGAGTCCTGTATATATATTATGAGCACTGTATAGCTCATAAATTCTAATTTATTTATCCAAGTTAAGCTGCACTTGAAGACTAACTAGTTAAAACCTCAAAAAACCCCTCACCCATCCTCAAACCCCTAGAATTGTTAATTTTAATGTTCATTTTAGTGGGTCTGAAAGCCGACAGTCTGTTTGCTGCTCTTACAGCAGCTGAACGGACCCGCACCTTTAGGACCTGCCTGGAGTACTTGTGATGTGCCGAACTACAAGGGGTGCTTTTAACAGCAGTCTGAGTTGGGCTGTGGGAGCACCTGGCCAAAAGTCTATGGAGTGTATTTAACCAGTCTGCTTGGCGAGGTTTTTCCCCTCCTACGTTTCAGTTGCATTCTGGCTCTGCAAACTAAACCCCGGGTGAAAAGCACAGGTGGACATTTGAGCAGAGGTCGCTTAGTAGCCCACGGTTTGTCTCGCTCCCATGGCAGGTGGTGGAAGTGATAGAATTTTTAATCAAATAGAGCAGGTTACTTGGGAAGAGCAGGGTGTTTCTGACAGGTATCTGTCAGGCGCTGTGGCCTGTGATTTCTCTTCTCTGTTGCACTGGGGCACTTCTGTGTCAGTATTTGTGTGGGATTCTCCTCTGTGCTATCTCTGAAACTGGAGAAGATGTTACTTAGTTGTGTTTATTTCTGCTAAAGCTCATAGTTCAGCTTCAGAGCACTTTTGCTTTGCCCACAATACTTCAATCCAGCGGTAGTGCAATTCTTGATTTAAAAGTATCCTGTCTAATTCAAGGTCCACTGAAATCTGTAGAATGTTTTCTGTGTTGGGTTTAATGCTGCCGAACTTCATGCCCTCGATGCTTACACGTGAGACTGGTCATCTGTGTCGCAGGGAGCAATAGGCAGTTCCTATCTTGCACTTTGGACACCTGACTTAAGATGTAAATCAAAAATTTTACTTCTGTCTCATTTTTTCAGGTATTTTTAAACACAGTTACAATTCACACAGCTGAAACAATAATTAAAATTTATCCTTGTCTTATGAAGTGGTGTTATTGTGCTTTTGATTTTTATATGCTGATCCTCTCTCCCCCCTCTTACCCCCCCAACTTTCTTGAGGTACTCGCTTAGGACTCCTTTCCTTTATGACTTCATAGTTTTATGACTTTGTGAAGGGGCTGTTGAGACTGATTCAGATACTGATACACACCCAGGAGCGTTCTTAGGTCTGCGTTGCTGTTGATGATAGCATCAGTCCCTAGGTTTTTGGTTTGGCTTTGGTCTGCACGCACCCAGATCAAAGGTAGAGTTTTGTCTGCAGGATCATATTTTGCGTTGCAACCGAGCACACTGCTGATGATGTGAGTGCTAACAGGATGACGAAGGTGTCTGCTAACCTGAGTGAAAATTCACTGGAGCTGTGGGAGGAAGTTGATCCAGACAGACCGCTGTGCCTTTAGCCTGTCTCTTGGGTAGGGTTTGGTGGAGATCTGGAATGGAATAGTACCTTGTTTTCCTTGCAGTCCAAACCTTAAGAGCTCCAGCAATGTTACTTGGGCTCAAACTGCTAAGACTTCCAGTGAGTTTTCCAACTGCTCAGTATTTTGAAAAATCAGAGAGTGGAGTCCCTGTTCTGAGGAGCTTCTTCCTTGCTCTCTGCAGCACTGCTGACCCACTGCTGTAGGACTGCTGCTGGCACTGCTGAAGCCGTGGGGAGCTGAGGGTGCGTGCCCTAGGCAATGGGCAGGACCCATTCCCTGAAGGTGTGAGGCATCTCTTCCATGCTGCTACTACTGTGGTAAAATGTGAGTTTACTTCAGTGCACACATCCATTTTATTAGTGTGGCTGCCATTTCTGACACTTCCACTTCTGATTGATGTTGGTGAGAAGGCTCGGTGGGAAGCCTGACAGCTGCAGTAGCTTCTCACTAGGTGAGTAAATACTGTACCTCTGATAGTCTCTAACCTTCTCATCCAGGGATATTCCCCCTCCCTCTTAGAATTTTCCACGTACTCGGTCCCACCCTCGCCTTTCACACAGCATTGGAAGCACGAAGCACATAGAAGTGATCCCCGGGCAGAGCCCTGACATACGGTACAGCAGCAGTTGTGGGGCAGCTCTGCTTGCTCCTGCCTGGGCTTCCTTGGCATGGGAAGGCTCTTGGGTACATTTGTGGTACGTGTGTGGTCAGCACTCAAGCAGATAGATCTGAGCTTTTACATTTTTGTTGTGAGTCAGTCTGGCTGTTCTAGAGGTGAAGAACTGTGGTGTGTAAGCCCCTTTTTCACACATACACACACCCTATAAGGTGAAAAAAAATGAAGAAAGAGGTCTTTGTCCTTCTCTAGTCTAAGCTGTTTTTCTGGTATCAGCATGTGTCCTGGTTTCAGCAGGGATACAGTTAATTTTCTTGCATGCAGCTGGTGTAGCGCTGTGTTGGGGAGTTAGGATGAGAGCAGTGCTGATAACACACTGATGTTTTCAGCTGTTGCCAAGTGGTCAAGGACATCCCAGCTTCTCACACTGCCCTGCCCCTGAGAAGGTGGGGAGTGGCCAAGAAGCTGTGAGGGGATGCAGCCAGGACTGGGGACCCAAACTGGTCTCAGGGATATTCCATACCATGTGATGTCACTCTCAGCGTATAACTGGGGCTTGTCTGGGAGGTGGGGTGGCCTAGGAGCTAGCTGAGCATCAGCATCAGATGCTGAGCAGCTGTGCTGTGCATCACTTGTTTTGTATATTCTTTTATTATTCTCTTCCTTTTCTGTCCTATTAAACTGTGTTTATCTCATATGGTGAGTTTTACCTTTTTTTCTTTCTTTTTGGTTCTCTCCCCCATCCCACTGAGCGGGGCGGGAGCGAGCCCACGGCTGTGGGGTTGTTTTAGCTGCCAGCCAGGTTAAAGGAGGGCAGTATGTTAGTTGGGAATGGCTTCTACTCCTAGAGAGCAAAGCTTTAGCAACAGCTAGTGAGTAGCTGTGATTGAGACTGGGCGGGTGGGGAATATCCTTTTGTTAGTACAGAGTACGTCACCTATGGAAATGGATTAGCTGTATGTATGGATTTGTTTCTTGTTAGGAGTCTCACCTGCCCTGGGAACTGTTGATATAACCGAACTGGCACAGGTTCTGCAGTGCAGGGTATCCCTCTGCTCTCTGGCTTTGCTCTAGCCCCAGACTCACCTGTTGCCTGGGCCCGGCCTGCTTTTAGCTGGGAAAGTTCGGACGTGACTCTGCATTCTTGGCCAGAGTGACGTTTGTAGTGGAGCGTGGCTGGGAAGTTACAGTGATACATCTGCTTGCATGTTTTGCCTGCCTTAGAAGAGGGATTCGAGCTGCAGCGGTGGTGAGAGCGTGTTTGAGCTGCAGCGTTCTGTAGCAAAAGGTGCTCTGGCTGAAACAGCGTTGCTGGAGCGGTCACGTCACTACTCGGTGCCACCTAAATGTGGCTGTAACTCGGGAGGTCCTTGATGAACTGTTTTGAATAAAGAGTTCGTTCATCAGCATTGACTCAGGCTTAATTAGGAGCATTAAAAAGTTACTGGGGTGGGCACCGCTGTTTAGTAGCTGTATTTCACCAGCTTGGAAAGTGTATGTATGTCTTGTGTGGGGACACTGTGACAACGGGTGTAACTGGGGAAATGGCTGAGCACTGGTGATGCCAGCCACAGCGGCGATGCCTTCCACAGCTCCAAACAGTGAAGGAAAAAACGTCTTGTCCTCGTTTTACGCTTGTTTAACGAAGTTTGTTTGAAGAATCAGTGATGGGAGTGGTTGTCATGCTGCCTGAGTGAGCCGAGGGGATTTGGTTTTGTTGTTTCCCCAGTGTGACGGGGTCGGACTCTGTCAAAAACTCTGGAGGACCCCAAACTGTTGGAATAGCTTAGTTTTCTGAGATTCAGCCCCGTGGGTTTTATGTGTAGTGGAGAGTGCAGAGGTATGTGCAGAGGTGATGTCTTGAGAAGTATGTCAGTGGCAGGCACTTGAAGGATCAGGAGAAACCAGCTACCTCGTACAGTGTATAGCTACGGCAAAATAAATTTCTAAGGCTAGCAGAGGTGTTAGCTTTCCTGCTGGCTGTAAGGAATTAGCCTCTAAAAATCCTTTTCTCATCTGGGCCTGTATACTAACCAAGACAGTTTTCCCCTAGAGGGTTAAGATGGATAGCTTAAGCTGTCTTTACTTCCCCCATGATGACAAGTGTTGTGGGCAGTGGTTTTGGTTTTTAAAGCCCGTGCGCGTCACTTACTGAATGTGAATGCCTCAGGGTCTGCGTGACTTTTTGTCAACTGTCACACTAGTATCATAAGCCAGCCTGTGGACACGGGTGACGAGACTCTGGGCAGGTGCTAAAGGCCATCAGGTGAGTGAAGGTGGTAGAGATCGATAGTCCCTCAGCCTGTAGGCTTTCTGTGGGCAGCATCTTGATGGTCAAGGGAAAGGGAGTGAGAGGAGTCAACTGGCAAACTCAGTACACTGGTGCCTTGTGCAGTTTCTGAGTTGGTCTATGCAGAACCTTGGAAAAGGTTCACCACAACTACTGTCACTACCAAGGACACCCATTGGTGTCCTCTCAGTGTCCTGTAATTCCTTTACAAGGCAACATTGTTACTTAACAAGTTAATTTACTGATGGCTTAGGTGGGTGCAAAGTATCTGGCTTCCCCCTCCCCATATCTGACCTTGAGATGAAATTTGTTTGGTTTCTTGGAATAAGGTAGGATGGGGAAAGCGCCTCTTTCTTAGGCCTTTTAGTGCTCTTGTGTTTCTGATTCAGGCAGGTGCTTGAGGTGGGCAGGATGTCGTCCTTCTCTCAGAAGCTGGTAGTACGCGTGTGCTGGGGGGACTGAGCACGTGTCGCTTTTGCAGGGAGAAATGCCTGAGATCATTGCAGGGAGGCGTCAGGTGTAGGGGGGTGCTGATGGGCTGCCCCACAACAGGGGATGACTGCAGCCAGAGGAGCAACTGCCCTGCAAAAATGGGACTGGAAGGTCGGAGCCCCCTCAGCTCTCAGCATTCTTTGCTGTTCTACAACTAGCTAGTCTTACCACAGCTTTCTAGAAGAGCTGCCTAAGAAAATCAGAAAATTGTCCTCACCTGATGGAGAAAAGCAGACAGAAGCAGTTTGCACAGCTGGGATCCATGCAGAGGCTGGTCTAACGAGGTTCCATACGAACAGAATTTTATTATTCAGTCTTAATTTTGCTAAAAAGGTTTGAATTGAGAGTTTAGATTCCCCTCTGGTTCCCCTGGTGTATTCTGCAACTGCATCCTTACTGTTGCCCCCGCAAGTGGCCCTTACTGGTTGGACCAGACCCATTTTGGTGGGGGGCTGGAACCCTGCAAACTGTGCAGTGAGGACAGTTCTCTGCAGGTAACCATGAAGGTGTGTGGTGGTCGAGGCAGAGGACAGCCAGGTGTGTTCTCACAGCTGGGGCAGCCCTGTGTTGCTGCCGAACAGGAGTCCCGTCTTGCTTCTGCCATAAACTCCCTCCCGGTCAGGCCGTGCCTAATGCTCACACCCCACAAGATCTTTAAGCTCAAGCAAAACCAAGGTTGCAGGTGGGGAGAGTTTCCTACGCGCTGCCTGGTGTGAGGAGAGCTCTCTGCTCTCTGCAGACTGTGCAGCGGAAGCTCCTTGGGTCCCTGATACACACAGACCCAGCACCAGGCTGGGAAGTTGTGCAACGCAGTGGGAACGTTCTTGCTCCGTGAGGGGTTGTAGGGTTCACTGCTGGAGAAGACCCCTCGTACTCAGGTGCAGCTGCTGCTAGGTATGTTGTATGTTTTGATGTGCAGCTATGGCTTAACTGAGTGGCCGGCTGTGAACAGCTGCTCCGTAGTAACTAGGGTTGGGGGCTGGGTGGGCAGGGTGTGTTTTTGTGGCTACGATTTTATGTGCTGATAGAAACTGATTTAAGGTTTCAGAAGTAACTGTGCTTTGCTGGGCTTGAGGTGTTTGTCTCTTAACTCTGAAATACAGCCCCAAGACAGGACGCTTGAGGTACTCAACCCTGGACACTTTCTACTTTTAAAGAGCATCTAGGAGCCCTCGAATGACTTTGTTAAAACCACCGTTCCTCATAGATGCAACTGGCCCGTAACTTTGCATTTCAGCGATTCAGCTGAAATAGGTAATACATTAAACATGAGCATGTGAATGGGAAATTGCGTTCTTGAGCACAAGTGTGACAGCTGGGATTAAAAAACCCCATTAGCCCAAAGGATGAAAAATGCCCTAGTAAGTGTCAGGTAATCGGGTAAGGTGGACAGTAATAGTACAGAAATCTTCTGTGAACCTTGAGTTTCTCATTCTGCTACAGCTTCCTGTGACCTCAGATGAAGTTCAGCTAGTTCCCCTTTCATCCCGCGTATGTAAATACTTCTTTGTGATGGGTTCAAGCACTACATTAAATATACCTGCCAGGTTTATTGAGACCATGCCAGGTAGCTGCAGGAGAACAGAAAGCTGTGCTGTTTCCAAGCATGGGATGCTGTTGTTATCTTTCTACAGAGGAGTTGGGGAAAGTGACGGAAGATTTCCTCATGGGTCAGAAATGCACAAAGTTACCAAGCTCCCAGCATCTCTCTCACTGCCTCGTCCCTAAGACAGTTGAGTCCTTTTGTCCTTGTTTATTAAGGAGACAAAGCAGCATCTCTCCCCCTAAGTCCTGCGTGCACCTGGGCCCACTCCCTAGAAACCCTCACCACACATCACTGCCGTCTCAGCTTTACACCAGCACACCCGCAGACGTAGCCCTCTCTAGCATCACGAGCACAGCAACTGGGAATGATCTTCAGAGACCAAGTTTGGGGTTTTTCAGATTTTTTATTTGAGTAGAAGATGTATGGATTTATCAGGAGGTGCAATCCCACTGTTTTCCAGAGGCGCCTGATAGAGAGGAATTTATGATTTTGACAGTTTTCTTCATCCTGAGTTTATTCTGTCATCAGAAAATTACCCTTGCAAGTTCGAACAGAACCTGTGGAATAGCAAACAGTGACATGAGTTTTTATTTGATTTAATAATCCTTAAAGCATCTCACACTGTAAACAAGAGTCTGAAAAGTAATTATAGCTGCAATTCAAAAGTTCCTCGCTAAGAGCTGAAGACTAACCCTCTTGTACATCACAGTGCGTTCGTAATTTGAGAGTCAGTATCACTTTATTAAGTCTGTAATTGCACTCGTCACTGTATTTTCAGTGTGACTGTGGGAAGAAACCCACCGACCTCAATGGTGATGAGTATGACTATCATCCACTCGAGGCGCAGCGTGTGCTTCTCGTTCAGGTGGTTGCGCATCAGGTCTGTCAGCTCCATGCAGTGCTGAAGCTTCTCGTTCATTACCTGCAAGAGACCCCGGGTCATACTCAGCCAGCCTGGGTTCTGCCAGTGGCATTACGTCACCCAGTGAAGGCACAGAAGTAGGAAAGTGCTAATGTTCTGCAGCGAGGGAACAGGACAGCAAGTTTCAGTACGAGCAACACAAAGCAACACCAGTTTCAGTATCGGTGAGCCTGGTATTTCGGTCGGTTCTCAGAAATAACAGACACGCAGGAATGCACCTACAGGCACCGAGCTGCTGCTGGGTGATACCCGCTCATGAAGCCAGGCACAAGCGAACACAAACCTCACTGAGAATGCCCTGAGTGTAACCCAAGTGTTCAAGGCTGCTGTGCCACCCCACAAGTGGGGTTTGCATGGCTTGTTCTGGTTCAGCAGGAAGCACTATGTCGCCCTTCAGTGAGCTGACCTGAAAGATCGCATCAGTAAGGCGACTGCTTCACATATCTTGTTTTTTAACTTGCTTTCTTGCACACATGTCAGAACAAGAATTAAATCTCATCTTCTAACTTTTTAATCCCTAATTTAGTGGCTGGGGAAACGGGCAATCCACTTCTGCAAGGCAGGGTGGCTAACCTGGACTGGGTTATGGCCACAGAGAAAAGGGGACAGTCTATCGGATCCTGTTGATTTTTATATCCCGTTTCTGGAGTTAAAACAGACGTTGGTGGAGCAGTCTGTAACCTGCTGAGCCAAAGACAGCTGATCTGCCTACAGAATAGTCTCACAACAGTAAGACACCTACCTTAACTCTACGATTAATACTGAGGAACTGGCAAGTCTTGTCATAAAGCTCTTCCAGTTTTTCTCTGTCCCAGTAGAAGTCAGGTGTTATTAGAAGGTCTGAGCTCAGATTTATACGGTGCCTAAGAAGAATGGGTATTACAGTAGTTCAGGCTTTCTTTTGGTGAATACAGGCACAAATATTTATACAGCAGTTAAACAGGAAAATGTTCTGCAATTTTAAGGACAAAAGGAATCTCAAAGTAGTTATCCCTTAAAATAGTCACATCTCCAAAAACTCTTCTCAGAGTACTGTACTGTGAGTCTTGAGCATAAATGACTTTTGTCTCATGACAGCGTTGCCTCCTCGTCACCTTCCTTAACCTGGGATACCTGCAGAGCTATGCTAGAAGCTCACTGAAGCTGAAGCAGGTGGCTCAGTTTCTGGGGAGCTCCTCAGCAGGTTCTGTGTGTGTCAGAACTTACGGTGTGACTAGTTCCACAGGCACAGCACACCTTTCAAACCCAGGCTACTGCCTCAGCATCGTTAAAGGCGAAGAGCCAAAATCTCCCACCCTCAGCCTACTGCTCACATGTATCGTTGGACACTTAGAACATCACTGTTCATTACTGAACGGTCTTTCAAGTAGGGATATAAAATCCAATGTTTAAAATGAGAATTGCTATTTGAATTTACCCCTTTTTTCACTGGTTTTGACTGTGTTTTATAAAAGATTGTGTGATGCTCTGCATTCCCAATGGCCAAATCTCACTTGAGTGGGAGAAGAATCCCATTACATTCTTACAGTGTACCAGCGCTGAGTGAAGGGAAGAGCAGAACTCAGAAGTTTTCCTAACTCCAGGCTGTAGTTAACAGTTCTGCCTATCCCTGTGCTTCCTCCTGCTGCATGCTCTGGGGGTTGCTGTCATGACTGGTTCTGACAGGCGCTGCTGGACCCACGGAGGGACAAGGGGGTGGAACGTGGCCACTTACAAGTGCTGCTTAATGCCAGTCTATTGTTGAGATGCCAGTGGGTCCTCTGACTGATGTTAACAATGCTCATGATCTCCAGCCAAAACAAGGTTGAAGGAATTCTCCCCTCCCCCCTCCCCCAGCGTTTAGTGCGTGTTCTGGCCTTTGTATCATGCGCAACTGAAGTTCTGTGTAATAGGATGTCTTGAGCGTAACCAAAAAGTTACCTTAATGCGAAGAGTTCTCCAATCTTCTGCATGACATCTGCATGAGACAGTTTCACTTTCCTTCCTGACTTCAGTATCTGCAAAGTAACAAGTGTTTCACTACCTGATGAAGGTACTGGAAGTTACGCAGTTTGGAGTTCCACAGCCTGGAGTATGGACAGGAGGTAAAACCTGAATGCATATCACACATACTAGCACTGGAGTTTTGTTTGCTTTGTGCCTCCTTACCTAGCTTTGCAAGGGTAACACCATGCAGCTGTTCTGCCAGGCTTTGCAGTACACCACTGACTACACCACCAGTGCCAATACAAAATCCTGGAGTCTTTTCTGCGAATGATTCCTAAGGAAGAGATCGTTTGTGTCTTCTCCCTACTACTGTTATTTTAAAATCACGACAGACGTTCTTTTATCTTGCCACTACTGAGCATTTCTATAGAGTATTTCCTTACAACAATGTATTACCATGTATTTCCTTCAGTAAATAAATACAATTATTTCTCTTTTGAACCCTTTGAATCTCATTTTTAAATGTGACATCGTTTGGGCTTTGTACTTCAAGTCTCTTGAAAAAGTGTGGTTTCGGTAATTCACTCAAACTCTCTGCTACACTCCAGTTCTTTGCTTTCAGCTCAGGCTGCTACACACAGTGTCTGGCCAGGCTTTTAAATGCTGCTCGTCCTGTTACACACATGCATTCAACAGCAGCAGGTGCCAGTGGTGTAGCATGGGACCCCACTCCCAGCCCTGTTAAAGACTGATGAGTTCTTGCCCCAGTGCTCTGCAGGTCTTCTGAGCTTCTCTGTGTCGATGACTTTACTATCAAATGCGTTGGGCACTGGGCCCCAGCTACACCTGGCCAGACCTTTCACAAAGCGCAGGAAAAAAGGAGGAGGGGGGAGGTATGAACCAGACCTCACCTCAGGAATTGACTGGATGGATTCCACAAAGTTATCCAATAATGATTCCCAAATTGCCAGCTTCACTGCAACACAGAGGACACCAAGCAGAGTGCTGTGAGACATACAGATGCTTTCTAGTAATCCTACCTTTAAATCTGCCAACATGCTGCTTCACAGAAATCTCCTGAGCTGGAAGGGACCCATAAGGGTCATCGAGTCCAACTCCTGGCTCCACACAGGGACAGACAAGTCAGAGCAAGTGACTGAGTCCAGGCGCTTCTCAAACTCAGCCAAGCTCAGTGCTGTGACCTCTTCCCTGGGGAGCCTATGCCAGTGCTCGACCACCCCCCCAGTAAAGAATCTCATCCTAATATCCAGCCTAAACCTCCCGTCACAGCTTCCCAGGCACGTTGATACAAACATACATTATTCGTAGCAGGTAACCACTAGTATTACACCACCTACGTTCACACATCTAGGGACAGCCCTGGTTGGGCACAGGGCTCTGTGGGCAGAGCCACCTTGAGCGCAGCTCTTCTCCAAACGATCAGCTCTGATCCTGCAGAGCTTTTGCTTCAGCTCCAAAGCTGTGTGCTTAAGTGCTCTGCCACACGGACAGATGAAGCCTTTGCAAGCTCCTTTCTGAGGAGGCTGGAGATACTGAGCTGCACTGGAGTCAGGCTGGCTTCATGTGGTGCCACTTCAGGGTCCCGCTGGACTTCTAGTGCCCCACAGAACTCCCCATTGCCCAGTACTTGAGCGTGCTCAAACCACAGAGAGTTAGCTCCTACAGACACATTGCCTGTACTTCCTGAAGCTCAATTCAAACTTAAGCAATCCCCCATTGTTTTTAGGAGAATATAACTTCTCTTCCATGGAAGCTGTTCAGCACAGGCAAATGGCAACACAAACTCTACTATGCCTCAGCTCGAGCCTGGAAAGATGTTTCCACAGGAAGACGATATAACTCAGGCCTTTGTTCTGTAGTCTGCAGATTCCCAGACAAGAATGGAGTAGTAACGGAACAAAAATTAACCCTTTCACTCAGAAAAACTCATCAGGGAAGGTCTCACTGTCAGAACAAGCTCTTCTGTGGTCATAATCATTAGTGCCACCCAGTCAGGACACTGACAGTACAGCTAGTGTGGAGTGTTTTCCACCCCCACCTTTTGAATAGAGAGGCCTAATCCAAGTCACAGACTTAAATGACATTTAATTTAGCCCCTGAAAAAAAGCCAAGAGGCATTTCAGCCATCACCAATGATTTGACAGAGGCTGGTTTCTGCTTTGTCATAAATTTGACTTGGACTAGACTTGCATCCTTTATTTTTATTGAATGTTATTGAACTGTTTTCTGCTACGATGTGCACGTCTCACACTAAAAAAAAAAATCGGTGCCCATTATCTCCTGGGAATAAATCCCTTTCTCCATTATATGTGGCACACACTCTTTCATGCAGTGGCTTTATGAATAGGAAAACTAGAGAGAATTAAGGGCTTTTTCTCTCAATAGCTCTTCCTTTGACAGCCAAGAACCACTTAGTGATGCTCTGCTCCTTGATCAAATGCTGCATCAGTTCAAGAACATGCATTCTGTTTCTTAATGCCCCCACTGTTCAAAAGACGTGCTTTCCCAGACACGACAGGAATCCTGCGATATACCCTAAAAGCAGTAGTGGTAGGCAGACCAGATTTCCTTGAAAGGTCCTTGAGGACAGCCTTACTGCTGCTCGTTTCTACTCCTGCTTCCTAGCCCGTTTGAGGTCTGCAGCGGCAGACACACACGCATTTCCTCACGCATCAGCGCCACTGCTGAGCCCGACTCCTTCCCAGTGCCTGCCGCTGCCGCCTGACAGAAGTACCGTGGCACACAGCCATGGCTAATAACCCTGGAAAGCGCTGCCTGTGACTTGGGCCCACACCTTTGATCCTGGCACAGCTCCCTAGCTGGGAATCACTTCTTGAGCCGGCATCGAGCTTTTCTATTATAGGAAATGATGTCAGGACGAATTACCTGAGATTACCGGCAGGCTGCTAGTACTGGGCCCTGCACTTGTTGCTGTCCGAGGCTGGAGGGGAACGGGATGCTCAGCAGAACGTGAATCTTTCATCCCTCACACAATTTACATTGAACGAGGCAATTCCAATTCACAGGAAACAAGGCAAGAGCTTTGAAGAACAACCCCCCCTGGCAAAGTGCAGTCTTTGCACACACAGCTGGCCTACACCAGGCACCGAGTCTTCTCCAACCTGTCCCTGTGCAAGTCCCGCTTACGATGGCATTTCACAAAGCCTGTCGCACAGGCCGGTATCACAAACAGTATCAACTCACCAGAGAGACAAAGGGCATTTGAAAAAGCAAATTTCTGCAGAACAACTTCATCGCTGTCCAGCTCAGAATTTAACAAGATTTCTCCTTTATGAAGCTTTGACTGACCTCTGTGGAAACAGGATTGAAGCACCTTCATTGATTAAGCCACTGGTAAATGCACAAAGAACAAGCAACAGCGCAAGAAAGGCTGGTTGGCTATTTATATCAAGCATGCCCTATCTGCCTGGAGATCGCCCCCAACCCTGCATTTTACTCGTGTTCAACCTCACAGTAACCAAAGCAAAGCACTGAAAATTAGTTTTTCAGTCTAAGCCTAAGTTTTGTAGGTTTAAATGAAACTGCAGCGAGCTGTGATGGTAACTACAGCATGACTGTACACACAATTCAGAGTAAGCAAGATGCTGGCATCTATTTCCTGTATCATCTGTTTCCCTTTTGTCATTTTTATCAACACCATCCCCTCCCTGCATTGATGTTACTTCCCCGAAACCTCTATTGCATAGGGGGCCGGCAGTGAAGAAAAGGGGGCATGAGATCATTCCTGATCATGTCTGTCTCACTATGAAACTTGCATGAACACAATTGAGTGTGCCAGGAATCACAAATTACACAGCTGGATGGCATGTGCAGGAAAACACAAAACAAAAACCTGTCCTCAAAACAGGCTACCTTAAACAAGCTCAACTTCATTAGCTCAGCTCCGAGTGTTAGTGTCCTGTCTAGGAGTTGCTTTTGGTGCTACTGGAAAATTACAGATAATATTTATAATCTTTTACATGGAGCAATATTTCTGGAGAGATTATCTGCTCCTTGTGATGAAGAAACATCATTTAACAAGGCAAGACAGTTTGCCAATTTTATTGTTCCCAGTATCCAAGTTAGAACCTTCCCAGGAAGCCAAGCGGGTGCAGAATGACATCTTTATATATGAACCTAGAGGGCATCAAGGGAAGCTTATGCAGAAAATCCTCTTTAGAGTCGGGTTTGTCTCCGTAATGCATATTTATTTTTTCTATGAGGTACACACTTTCTGCTTGGGATTGCTGACAAACACGTTCAGCTGTGTGGGCGTGGAGCTCCTTACTTACAAAACCTAGTGCAGAACCAAGTCAAAGGCCATTACCTGCAAGTTTAGCAGTTCAGTAAAATCCAAAATCAATTTAGATTTACTGTCATCTATTTTCCTTATTTTAGAAGTATGGAAAGTGATTTTTTCATAGCTGTTTTTGGTTGATTTTGTTTTAGATGTCTATTAGCTTTTCTATCAAGAGTCCCTGAAGATACTTACTCTCCTATTCTATAGTTCATCTCTTCGTTTTCCCAATGGACTAGCGCAACTTCGTAGGGCTGAATTTCATGCTGCTCTAGCACCTGCATGATGTTCTTCATCTAAGGAAAAGACAATTGCACACACAGGAACAGTTAGCATGCAGCATCCCACCCCTCTACAAAGGCCTCAACAAGTCGATGGATGCAACGGCCATGCTGAAGTTATTTAAGTAACAAGGAATGGGTGTGCTAAGTGAGGAAGTGCCCGTTAACACTGTTTACTTCTGTAGCTGCGTGGAAGAAAACGTGGCTATGAACAGCTCCAAGGAATCTGTGGAGACTAAAATGTCATTTACTGTCTGCATACACAAACCAGGGTGGGAATTCACCACCACAGCAGTGAAGACAATGCAGGTGCATTCACTATCCTCACAGGGAGATTTTGGCAGATGTCTGCACAGGGGAGTGGACCTTTAGGGTAAGTATGTCAGGTGGCTGTTCTGCCCACATCCCCAGTTCGCTGCTGAAGTCTGTAGTTTTGATTCAGCTACCAGAGGTTGGGCTGTGTCACAGAATTCCTTCACCGCTACAGAAGTCTGTAAAAAGGGTTTCAGCTGCCCTCATTCAACCCTGTGAACAGTTAAATGTGCTGTTTTACTTGCAGAAGGAAGCTCACTGTCATTTTATTCTCAAGCACACTAAAACCTGCTGCAGGAAGAAAGAGCCCTTTCCTCTCACAGAACTTTGTCCACTGACATCTGACTTCAGATCCCTCATCCTCCTTCCTTCCTACGTGCTACAGGGCTCCCCTCATGAAAACCATTCTGCAATTCGAACGAATTCTTAACTAAAAAAGCACTCACTACAGATTTTTGAAAGGCATTTAGCTACTCAGCACCCAATTAAAAAATACCCAAATGCCACAACACACTCTTGATGAGGTGAGCTGTCTACTCATTCACACTTAAAACACTCTTCAAAACAGTTGACGACAGTTAATCTTTTAGTGCCACACTGTATGCTAGTAAAGTGTTCAGGAAGCTTATTCATCATGTTAAGTATTCTATAAAAAAGTATTTGTTGGATCACCTGCAAGAGGGATTTTCTTTGCAATGCTAGCTTTCTTCATTGCTTTCAAGAATT
Source organism: Zapornia atra (assembly GCA_013400835.1). Classification (NCBI taxonomy): domain Eukaryota; kingdom Metazoa; phylum Chordata; class Aves; order Gruiformes; family Rallidae; genus Zapornia; species Zapornia atra. Next base: position 15,828 of record VZTU01010356.1, read on the forward strand.
TAGGTGATACTATCTAAGACAGACATGATAACATTTTTCTCTAGAAAACCCCCAGACCTACAGCTGCGACTGCTTGTTTCATAATCCCGAATTTGATAGGAGTAGCACCTGCCACATATTCCAAGAACCACAGTAAAAAAGGGTATGAAAAGGTTATTTTCTGAAGCTAGGAGGCATCCGCTGTTAGGCCAGTCAGATTGGCCAACCAGCTCTGCGGCGTCCCATTCAGCCATGCAAACCCAGCTGAAACGACGCCAGAGTTAATGGCCAACCCGTGAGGTGGCCTGCCAGGCTCCCAGCCTGTGTCTGCTTGGACCCAGGTGCTCCAGCTGGCTTCGTGACGCCATTACTAACACAGTAATAATTATGCTGTTAATAGGCTAACAATCCCTTCCGGAACCACAGCCAGCTCAGGCTTCCCAGGGCCAGTACAGAGCAAGAGTTAACAAAGCTCTGCAGACTGTAACTGATCCTGTGAAATCCACGTGTTGTGCCGCACGTGTGCTTCCAAGGGCCCTCCCCTGCTCTGGGTAACAAGCACTTGTGTTTCAGAGGCAGCCCTCTTTTATCTCTTTGGAGTAACGAGAAGGCTGCCCCTGACTGATGGGAGTTTCTTCTAGGCCCAGCCTAATTTTGTAGAAGGGACTACTTGTGATACAGAGCATTTAGGGAGAAGAGATGTTCTAGATTCACTGAACACAAACTCTTGCTATTACAGGCAATCACGTCACACAATTTCCTTTACAAAAAAAAGAAAGAGCAGACGAAACCCCGGTTTTGCTTCTTGCCCTTGCTATTTTTGGTGGGGAAGCTGTTGCACAACCTCCTACTCAGGTATCTGAAAATGGTATTTTACATTTTAAATTTCTATTAATGACCAGTCTGTAGTTGTTACTTCTTCTGTTAAGTGTCCATTAGTTTAAAGTATTTTTTAGTCTCTTAACTGTCATTCTGCTGTACTTAAAGAAACGGATTTTGGCCGCTCACAGTGATTCTCTCTACGCTCCGTTTTACTGAATTACTTTCAGTTTCTGTTCTACAGAGCAGTTTGGGTTTTTTTGTTTGCTTGTTTCAGTTCATTAAAATGTGCATAAAAATACCTCTTCTATTTGAGCAAGTTGTTTGGAAGTTAAAACTGACTATGATTTCAATAAGCAAGAAAGAGGCATATTCCTCTTTTTTTATAAATACAGCTAGCAAGGGACCAACTGAAGTCACTAGTACTGACAAGAAAAACATGGTATCAAAGTTTCAAAGGTACTTAAGCATGTTCAAGAATCCGACATTTTTCTGGAGTACTCCAGTGAGTAGAGGTGCCCAACCCCTAAAAATCAACAAGAGTTACTTAGCTAGTCTTCAGTAATACCTGTGAATCAGTAGCGTAGTTACAGCCATTGCATCTTAACTGTGCTACAGGCAGGGTTTGAAGGGAGAACTAGTATCTTTCTGTAGGCCAGCTGATATATTGAACCCTCCAAACCAGACTGGAATTTTGGAACACTGCAGTTGTGAAACAAAAAGAGAACTTGAATCCAGAAATTGTTCCTGTCTGGAAACAGCTGCTCTGTATTTTCATTTACCTTAATGAAGATCCTTCTGCAAGCTGCTGTGCATCTCAGTATCATCTATTTAATACACCATTTAATTTCACGTACTCTGCCTACAGTTAAGATTGATACTCTTCCCTCTCTGTATCTAGAATCCAGTTTTATTTAACCACAGCAATGAAAATCAATGTATTAAAAAATATGAAGCAACTATAAATACATTCATAAAAATAGATATGCCTGTGGCATACCCCTCCTGCTCATCAAAGAGCACCAAATTGCCAGGAAGGACACGTCATTTCAGTCTCAACGTACTTCAGCAATTACACCAACCAACAGAAGGCTTCCTGCAGGAAAACTGCTAACTGACACAAGCAAAAAACAGTATTAAAAGCTGCTTACAATTTCTGTCTCCTTCAAAGTGATCCGAAAGTAAGTTCTGAATAGTTCTAGTTTAAATGGCTTGAGAATGAGCACATTTTCTGTCCCATTAGTGCCTTTCCACCAACCACTCGCAGGCTGATTGTTCTGATCTGCTCTTTCAAGATGCAGACCCACCAGAACCTTCTTTTGCCAGTGCCACCAGATGAAGGTTTGAGATTGTCAGCCTTAAGGAGACAATGTTACCTGCTTTGTCTGCTACAGAGGCCTTTGCTTATTTTGTGCAGGAAGTCAAGTTTCAAAGGTGATACAGCAGCAACCCCCACACCTGAGAGCAGCAGCACGCAGGCACCCGCGCTCATGAGAAGAAGAGTCAGCCCTGTTCCTTCCTGGAGAGACCCAAGCTCCCAAAGCAAGCCCAGGCACGCTGGGCTTTCTGGGACTGACAAACCACCCCATAATAATGTTTTAAGAAACAGTTTTGCATTACTTACACTTTTCTCTTCCACATTCCAAAACACAACAGCCCCTTCCCTGTGAATTCAAGGAAAAAACTGAAGTGTAACTACACTGTTTAAAGTGTTTCAATATAATACTCAAATTGTACAATGGCAAGTTTTGTCACTGTAAACCAAGAAACTTAATACTTTATCTTAAAAAAAAACCCCTATGTAGTAGTTTCTTTTTAAGCATGCTTTAATGAAAAAGAAGGCGCAGTCTTTTTTAAACCATTTAAATAATTTTTCTTTTTTAAAAAATCATTATAATTTGACTGTTATTCCTCGAGTTTCATGAGGTAGTAAGATGCAGTGATCTAGCAAGCTCTGCACTACTTCCTTCACACCACTGCTATTAATAAAATAAACTCTTGGGCATGATTTATAGCCTACCTGAAGAAAAAAATCATGCCAGGATCATCTTCTTTTGCAGACTTCTCAGTACCCATCACCAAAACATTCGCAGCATCTAGTTTGAAATAAATGAAAGCATTTGAAGAATTACTCAAGATTCCATACGTGACAGCTGTAAGCACATGATTCCAGTTACATGTACATTTAACAGTTACATGCTAACACGTCAGTCGGTCCCATATTTTATTTTTCTGATGGAAAGACTTGCCTGGAAGCAAATCCATTCTCAAACTGCTCTGCTGCTCTGAAGTGTCACGCCCCAGGCAGACTCAGCCACTAAGCTGGAACCTTTAGTTGATGAAATCTAACAGTTTTGAAGAACAAAAGGCTTAAGGAAAAACTGATGCAGGGCAGAATAAATAATCAGGGAAGCAAAAAGAAGTGGAAAGGCAATGCAAAGGAACTATGGAAATCTGCCCTCAGTTGCAGAGAAATTACCATTCAAATTCACTTGCCCAGAAGATCCTTCTCATTCCTGTACAGGAAGGGACTAATATGCACTCAAATTTTGCTGTCTTTGCTTTGATAGTCAGAAACTTGAAAGAACATACCCCCAAGACAGGAGATGGTACATATGCATTCTCCTTTGGATCACAAACGTGGTTTTGAAACACATCCTCCAGCCACTCTCACCGCAGTTGTGGTGATGTGCAATGCGGAACAGGGCAGAGTACACAAACTCTGGTGGGGTTTTGGGGTTTTTTTGGAGGATTTTAACATTTTTGTTTGTTTGTGTTGGTTTTCAGGTTGGTTTTGTGGGGTTTTTTTTTTTTGCATTGAACCAAAAGAGGAGCTCCAGGAATGCACCCGTGGTACCCCAACCCCCAACAGGCATTTGTTACATAGGATTTGAGCTACTGTAAGTAGAATGCCCTAAAACTTGCCCCCCGCCTTTCCCTCCCCCAGGTCTGCTCCACCGTACTACTCAGAAATACAGATCAAGTTTTAGAAGTCCTGATGTCTTTTTGACAAAAAGATGTTACTTTCCAGCATGACTCATTTTGTTGCAGAACTAGTGGAAGCTAGACCAGCAAAACCCCCTACCTCTGCTGCTGTGAAGGGGAATTTGCAGGGCTGAGCACCTAAGCCTTCAAACGTTCAGACCCTTTGCAGAAAGGCCACAAGTCAAGCAACAAGGCATCGAATTCAGACTGCATACAAATTGCACTCTCTGCTTTACTCTCAAGCCATAAAGGCCAGGTACACCAAGGCAGCAGAGAGATGAGTAAGGATCTGAACTACTTTTGCTAATCCCTGAATTGAGACCACACAGCCTGCACAAACTCTTTCAAGACTTCCCTTTCACTTGCTATTCCAGTTCAGAAACACATGATTTGATGAATCACTAAAGCAAGTTTTGGGTGTGAAGTTTGATTTCACTGTGGAAGAAAGATTTGTTGGCATTTTCTCATTTGCTTTTTCAAGTATCACCCTTATCTTTATCCACACCAGTCAAAGCAGTCACAAGTGGTGTTTCCCAGGGGTCAGTACCCATCCTCTTTAATCTTTTTATTGAGGATTTGGATGAGGAAATTGAGTGCACCCTCAGTAAGTTTACAGATGACACCAAATTGGGGGGAAGCATCGGTCTGCCAGAGGGTAGGAAGGCCCTCCAGAGGGACCTGGACAGGTTGAATCAATGGGCAGAGGCCAGTGGGATGAAGTTCAACAAGGCGAAGTGCCGGGTCCCGCACTTGGGTCATAACCACCCCTGGCAACGCTACAGGCTCGGGGCAGGGTGGTTAGAAAGCTGCGCAGAGGAAAAGGATCTGGGGGTGTTGGCTGACACTCACCTGAACAGGAGCCAGCCCAGGTGGCCAAGAAGGCAAACGGCATCCTGCCTTGTGTCAGGAATAGTGTGGCCAGCAGGACCAAGGAGGTGATCATCCTCCTGTACTCTGCTCTGGTGAGGCTGCACCTCGAATACTGTGTGCAGTTTTGGGCCTCTCACTACAAGACAGACATCGAGGCCCTGGAGTGTGTTGAGAAGGGCAACCAGGCTTGGTGAAGGCTCTGGAACACAAGGCTTAGGAGGAGCAGCTGAGGAAACTGGGCCTGTTTAGCCTGGAGAAGAGGAGGCTGAGGGGAGACCTTATTGCTCTGTACAGCTACCTGAAAGGAGGTTGTGGTGAGCTGGGGGTCAGCCTCTTCTCACAGATAACTAGCAAGAAAACAAGAGGTAACGGCTGCAAGTTGTGCCAGGGGAGGTTCAGGTTGGAAATTAGGAGAAATTTCTTCTCAGAAAGAGTGGTTGGGCAGGGAGGTGGTGAAGTCACTGTCTCTCGGGGTGTTTAAGATTAGATGAGGTACCTAGGGCCATGGTTTAGTCAGTAATACAGGTGGTGGGGGATGGCTGGACTAGATCATCTTGAAAGTCTTTTCCAACCTTAATGATTCTATGATTCTAACTGAAGAGAATTTGTTCCAATCTAAGTGCAGGTAGAGCATCTGCCTCTTACGAGGTTGAAAACAAGAATAACACTTAGAAAGAACACTGCAAAGGAACAAATCCACACAGTATTTGCTGATTTAGAATTCTATGTGCTAGTATTTTTCAATTTTCCACGATTCAACATTTGATTTGAACCACTGCTGCATGCACAAGCCAACCACCAAAACATATCAGATCTACTGGCACAATCCAACACCCTCTCATGACTACTTCCTCCAAATTTTGGATAAACAGAGTATCTGTTGTGAGGAGTTAAAAGCACACCATGAAGAAATGAAAGAAATGGCAAAATCCACACCCCCCGAGGTACAGCAACTGGAACATTTGCCTTAAAATAATTCAGTTATGTTGGGGATTGTACAAAGTTTCTATCCTGAAGCTGTGAAATCATCAGTGTTTTTAATACAAAGAAACTACAGAGGAACATGAAGGCTATACTCCACAGCATCTTGTCTGTCCATGTCCATCTTTCTGAGCAAGATGCCCATTAGTAAACCTTGTGTTTAAAAGAAACCCACTGGTGTATTATTGCACTTGACTTATTAAGCCTTTGAGAGGCAGCCAGATATTTGATAACCTCTTCTGAAATGTCCATAAACATTATCTGTCGTTCTCTTAGCTTCATATAATCTGCTCATTCAAAGAGGAAAAAAAGCGCATTCTACTGCCAACATAGGAAAACCACAGCTGTTCCAGGGCAGAAGGTTCCTTCAGCTATAAAAAGCTCCATTTGTTTTTCTCTTGTAGTATATAACTTCAGCTATTTCCAAGCCCTGCTGTCCCAAGTCTTCAGAGATACTTTGTATGGAAACCAGAACCAATTATTTTGCTGGAGCCTAGCTAAGGGAAGCACACAACAATTGCTAGGATATACTGGGCCCAAAAGAAACAAACAAAGCAGGATTGCCTGCACTCTTCTCACTATAGCTAAGCATTTATCTATGTACCTTCTGCATTTCACTTAGTCAGCAAGATTCTCTCTTGCACATCTTCCTCTCCTACCTTCCATGATTTACATTAACAGAAGTGTGGGTATGGAAAGAGCTACCATTTCAAATTACAAAATTATTTTGACAGCACAACCACTACAGTACCACATTACTGAAAGAGCAATTACAACAATTTAAAGGATTTTTTAAAGTGAATTTTTATAGAAATTCTCTGTATGAGAAACTTTCCAGATTTCTTTTTTCCTGTATGCCTCTGATTTCACAAGACTTTTAGTGCAATTGTAATTTTGGAAAAACTATCACAGGGCAGCAGCAAGCGCTGCTTACATGGCTGTTCTGAAAGGTTCAGTTGTGGGTTTAAGCCAATGGAATTTTTAAGCAAAGCAATATTTTTTACAGGCAGGGCAATATATTCCAGGTTATTACCAGAATAAATTAAGTTATAAAAATTATATACCTCACCCATATTTCATTTCCCAAGGTATAACATTGCTTTTAATATGTTTCAAAAATCTACCTCTAGGCAAACTTGTTATTTCAACATATCCATGTGAAGTCAGGTCATGACACAGATTACCAAGATGATACTCATCTGCTGTTGCAAAGGCTGTGCACTGCATCAGATTCTGTGCCAAAGGAATAAAGATTTGAGTTAGGGAAAGGCTGAAGCAAGATGTTCATATGACAATTGTTTGCCTTATATTTATTACAAGAGTGACATTTTACATTTATTCACTCTTTTGTAGGACATCATTGCCATGCTGTCCACCTGGTGTACAATACTAACGAGATTACTTACTCCCTGTTCAGTGGGAAAGCAAATCACAGAGATCACACTAGATGACACAAGTCATACCAAAAAATCTCTTGTGATAGAGCCACAAAGTGAACCCTTCTTCCCTGAACATCAATCAAATGCTTTTTAACAGCAAAGCTATGCTCGTTACTGCTCCCCCATCCCAGTTTATGACACAACACTCAGCTGACCACCGAAATCAAAAGCAAGACACCCCCAGTATCAGCTTTAGGATCTGTATGTTAAAGATAAATGACACTCAGCTATCCCAGCTTGCTTACCAAGCAGAAGCTCCAGCCACAAACAGCGCAGCACGTTCCTCCAAGCCCAGAGCTTGCTGCCTAGGAAAGCCCCAGGGTCGGAGCCACCACAGCAGTCACAGATCTCATGTAGGTGCTGCAGACCTACAGTGTCCCCCCTAGGCTGAATCCTGCACTAAAAGCAGTCTCTCAACTGACAGCACAGTCCGAGGGTACCAGAGTTCATCTCAGTATCTCACAACCCTCAATAACCAAAATGCCCTATTGAAATAAACTACTGGAAAAATGATTCTGACTTGCAGCAAGACTGATTCATGCATGGCAAAGAAACCAGAAAGTCATCTATGTAAAGGTTTTCTTGATTAACAAAGAGATCACAATAAACTGATTTACACATTCTACTACTCATTTTGAACAGATTTCTTTGTTCTGATACCATGCATATCCCATGATAATGTTTTTCAGTACAATGTAGGGGAAGGTATCCAGAAAGCAATGTGTCTCTCATTGTGCATCAGTCACTTCCCAGCTTTTTGTAACTAGTACAAATGGGGATGTAACTAACAACAAATGAACAAAAGAACTGTACTCATCTGCAAGCATTTATACCCACAATACCCTTCAACTTAAAATCCAAATTATACTCTTGCAGCACTCACACACTAACAAACACCAAGGCTTAGAAGGTGTTCTGCTCCTTGGGGGACTGTTACCAGCCATCAGAGACACTGTCACACATTAAACATTTTCTTTTTTAATGTTAACCTTCCCTTATCACTTCCAAACCTTTGTGCTTTACACGTCATCTTAATTCCATGATCACTAATAAAAAGCAAGCCTCAAAAGTAATTCCAACATTCAGTCAGCAATCTGGTAGGACAACTTCCATGACTACACTTCCAGGCTGAGTTAACAGTGGAACAGAATTGTGTTTTCAGTTCCCTTGCTGCAGGTTCCCCCAGCCTTTGAGAAGCTGCATTATCACAATTGCCATCTGATAAATCCAGCATCAAACCTCACCACTGTCAATTCAAATTATGTCTTTCAGGCTCTTCTAGACAGCTCCAGTTATTAGAAGTACACGTGGCTTGTCATGAAACTCTTCTGTCAAGAGGTGAGGGAGCAAATTTATCTTCTGGCTAGTAAATAATCTGAAACCCTCTACCCTGCTCTATGCATCCTATAGCCTATTACTAGTGCTATTGTCCGTTTCAAGGCAGATGCGCCACAGGACAGGCTTTCTGTCGGACTCCTGCAATTTGAGTTTCGATTTAAAGACTTTACCTTCAGTTAGAACCAAAAGGTTGCTGCCAAGACTACAGGCCTGACACAGCATTTTGGATATGCATTAGTTTGGGGTTTGTTTTTTTCTTTTTACAATGCAGTGTTCCACTGAAATTTTCAATGAAATCTCATTTGATGGGCAACATTTGGATCGGGTGCAATTTGAGATTAAGACTCTTGAAATATAGGTGTCCACAGGCTCTGTAGATGTCTAAATTCCCATGACAGTTGGTGGAAATAAAGCCAAAAAAGCTATACTCTGAGTGATTCAGCTAATCCTAAAATAGAGGTGTTAACTGGTCCCCCCCATGCTTTCTGCTATGTCACTTTCACCTGCAAACTTCCAAATAATCAACACAGGATATGTATTGGTGCTAGAAAGTCCAGCTATTTACCATCCTCCTCTCCCTTAGGGCACCACTGAGATTCTATTCAGAGGACAGGAGCTATCTCAGCAGACAGCCTAAATACCCAAACAACGCATTTTCCCTACGATCACGCCCCCCAAAAAGTGCATGGAACTCTAGACCACCCCATCCACTTTAAGCATACATGAATTTTTAAGAAAGAAAACCTGTAGGAAAAACTTAAATCCTCACATTACCACAGAAAACAGACTTTGTCTTAAGGAGAGTAAATGTTATAACTTTACTTGATTTTCAAGCTTTTTCTAGACTACATGGTTGTAGCATTAAAAATCACCTCAGAGGCTTTTCGTGCCATCCGACTTCATGAGATTAACTAAACTGAGTAGTGGTACTTCTCACTGATGGACCGACTAAACCAGTTAACTGCTTTCAAGTAACTCCTCCATCTATCCTGAAAAACTGGTCTTACCACCCTTTATCACTGCTGGTGCTCAGCACTCTGCCCATAAACAAGGAAGACAAGTGTTTGGGAGGGGTGGGTGGGAAGGACTTCATTCAGGGGCTGTTCTGCAAAAGAGAGGTGTGTCAGCTGTCAGGCCCTTCCGGACAGAAAACACCAGAGAGTCTGGGGGTTCAGAACCTCAGGAGAGAGCCTAAAGCTTCTGTCTCAAGGGGCAGGCAGGAAAGAAGATGCAGCAGCCTGTCCCTAGGTAACTGCCCTGGCAATAGTTACTGGACAGTTCTTGGTGACCTCCACACACAGGCAGGAAGGCAAGGTCAGCTTTCCTGTGACACCTGGATTTAGGGAAAGCTGATGGCACGCTGAAAAGAACCCACAAGGATTCTCCATTTGGTCTACTAGTCATCTTGCAGTAGGCAGCCACATCTTTTATCTCTCTATACTACATGTCTATAAGAAAATACACGAAGTGGTAAAGAGAATGCTTATTTCAAAATCCTGTCAGCCTACAGTCAACATGACAGCCTGTCTGTACCTCTGCAGACAGGGCTGTGTGTCTGACAAATCCACATGGGCTTCATTAGAAAATAGCAAATTGGTTAGGTCTCAGTTTATGTGATTTCTGGCACAGCGTTTTGCCATGTGGAAGCTTCCTCACAAAGGATATTCTTATTTCAGTAGATCAGGCAGAACTTTCTCAATGTCTTCACAATGGAAGAAAGTAAAAATAGCAGTGCATATTACTTGCATACACATATATGAAAATGCCAAAGAAATAAACCATTTTCATACTGTGCTGCCATTTAAAAGCCGTGAGAACCTAAAAAACCTGTCACTTCAATTCACCCTACAACAAAAAGCAGCATCCTCTGGATGTAATGTCAGAGCATGAATAACAAGCTTGGAACACTACATGGTGTTTCAGGCCTAACATTCTTCCCTTTCTTTTCTCAAAGACTCGGGGAAAATACAAGTGGGAACTAAATTGTCTATAATGGAGTCTTTATGTCACTTTAAGGCATACTCCTGCTCATCATACCAAATAGTAAACAGAAGCTTAGACAACAAGAAGGCAAGCATTAAAACTTCAGTTTCTGTGCTCACTTTCAGTAGATCACGTAATAGACGTATTTTGCAATGAGGAAGCTATTTCTGAAAGCACAATACTCATTTCAGTTTCATCTCTGATAACGTTTTATTAACAATACCCTGGAACTCAGTTGTTATAGCTTGAGGAGAACAGTAACACTTCTGACACCAGAATTTTCCCTGGAGATCTTATTATAGTCAGGTCTGTTAAAGGTCTGCCTTGGCTAGTATTGAGGCTTGCAAAGAACCATCCTAAGGAGAAACAGACACAAATATACACTGCTCCACTTAATCAGATCTCATTTTCTCCAAACCACTTTGTTGCTGCAGCTACCCTGTAGACTTAGGCGCCTGGAGATCAAGGTGCATCTGCACCTCTGTTTCCCATCTGAAACTTAATCTGAATACAAACCTTATACTATTTACTTCCCTGTAGAATTGGACAAGCAAGGATACCTAAGTAAAGTTAAATTATTATGAAAGCTAGACTTTGTTTCTCAGTATTAAATGTGATTTGAGAGCACTGCTTAAAATTATTTTTAATGAATTTAGTCTTTCCACTTTAATAACCGCTTATCTTCCCTCCTCTTTTGTTTACATGTTGCTAATTAATCTTCAAAATACCAGACACAGAAGTTCCTATCAAGCTTGTTCCTGTCTGCAGTCCCAACTTCTTTGTGGCCACACTAGTGTAAATAATGAAATCCTCCTCACCAAACAAATGTGTTAATTTCATTAAAGTATTAATCTAACCCCAAATCTGAATCTAAATTAAATTTATGAAGTTCCCTTACTGTTACATAGACTGTAAATTTTATACTTTACCTCCATGTCTGAAAGCAGTGGCTGGTTAGTTCTGGATGGCTGCTTGGTCCTTGGTGCCTTCGGTGGCCTCTTAACTGTCTGGTTTCCATGTTTTGGAATAATTTTACCAGCTGATACAACCGAGTAAGATCTTGATGATCTGTCCATGAGCTTTTTAATATGCTCAGTATTGAGCTTGTAGTTTTCCAGCATCGCCACACCAAAGCGTTTCCAGGATGGAAAAAACCCCTCCCCACGCTGATAGACATTTTGTCCCAAAGCTGCTGTATTTCCTTGGGGCAGATGCCAGCTCTTGACTTGCACACATCGACCTGTCAAACAAGGGGCAGCAATTTTCAGAGCACACGAATTCCAAGATTTTGCTGTTCCATCAGCTTCATTATCCAGCTTCAATAATGGACGTCCAGTTGTATTAAAGCTTCGGCATTGGCATGTTGCTGTTAAAGTGGGGAAAGATCCAGTCTGAAGCCGCAGAAATTTCAGTCGCATTGCTTCCCTCAGAGCTGTACTTAAAACAAACAAAATCATCCATCAACTCTTTGAAAAAATAAAATGTATTATTTTCCCCTTATCTAAAAGGTGACTCATATTCCCGCATGCTAGTACTCCTGAGCACATAAACACTGGTGGGATTAAATAGCTTTTTTTCCAGTGCTATGGAAATACTCTAATTAAGATCAAAACACATTATTGAGCTGAGTGCTTGCAACACATGGTGAGAAAGTAGAACTGGTTGCTATGTCAATATGCAAGCAGGCATCTTTTCCTTCCGTTGCTCATTCTGTGCAGCAGTCTGCACTCTCAGTAACCCCTCTGATGAAATTACTCATGAGCCAGCACACACCTTAAAGAGGACACCAGACTCTGTGGGCTGCTATTTTATACATAATAAAACTAATAGATTGCTATCTGCTTGTGTGGGAACATCACCTATGGAATCCACACACTGAAGAGCATCAGCTCAAACTGCTGTACTGCGAACAGCTGAGCACAGATCCAGCTCTGTCCGTTCATCTCAACTAGAACAAGAGTTGAATCACGTTTACAGTCTTGATCCTGCTAGTTCGTACTGCTGCAACAGGGGCTGTAGGAAGGCTTGCAGATGTACCTGTCCTGATGGAAACATGACAGTGTCTTTGTTTCATTATTCTGCCTGAGCGCAAGCTTGTATTATGCTATGCTGTATATGAGCTAATCAAATAAACCTTAAAGAATTCACAGACAGTAAGCAGACAGTGGGTGTGTTTCACTTGCTGGAAAATCACAATGTGAAGTTCCTGTCCCCATGTGCTTTCATTTACTAAGAACAAAAATACCCCTTTACCAAGTTATTAACACCCCTCCCCAAAAAAAAAAGTCATCAAGTTGTAGAGTTTGAAAGAACTGCCAATTTCTGAGCATTTTTCAAAAACTGTAAAGAATCTTCAATAACACACATACACTTAACATAATAGTTCAAGTAAGTATTTTCTTGTGAGAGCAAATCATCCCGGCAAGAATACCTAGATGCTAACACAATACATGCACAACTTGAGAAAAAAAAACCAAAACCCAAACCCCATCCTGACATAACTTAATGGGAAAGAGGCATTCAATTCTACAAAAAAGCCCACCTACCACTCCACCCAAAAAAAAACCCAACCCAAAACAAACCAACAACAGAAAACACCTTCGGGCTAACACAGACTGATATTGGGCCATTTTTTATATTTTTATACTCTTCACTTGTAGCTTTTTGCCTAATTTGTAACCCCGTTCTTTGCATACTTATCAGAATAAACTATAATTTTGATTTTGGACTCATCCTGTATTTAAAAAGCAGCCCAGAAGACTCTGCCCAGGACAAGGCACATTCACCTTTATAAAGGCTTGTTACCTCTGGATAAGTAAGAGCTGAACAACTCAGCAAATGCAACTCAAGATGGCTGAGAGGCAGGACAAGGGGATAAGTCTCCAGTAGTGCAGGGAAACTAGTGGAAAGAGACTCACTAAGGCCAGATAAATCCATACCTACGCAGCCAACAAAACCTTGTGTCAAATCACAGCGATCCCAGGGGCGATTTTTCCCTTGCAGAAGCTTACAGCGAGTTACAATGAAGGAGAGATCATCTAGACTCAGTTCCTTCGAGGAGCTTTAGAGCCAGATCTGTATCAGCAGAGGCACCCAGCCAGGAAGCGCAGAACAGAGCACTCCAAGAAATAACCCTGGAGAAAGCGACCACAGGACGGGAGCAGGTGCCGCCTCTGACCAGCAGGAACACCACCGCTCTTTATTTCCCCAAGTCTCTAACACAAGGCAGGCTTTATTCACACCCTCGGCCTCGCCAGGCGAGACGCCGAGCTTCCTGCGGCAAAGGCGCACCAACAAATCGGGCCCACTACGCCGGTGGATTAGACCGGCCTTGCCCAGTCCCCCCCACCGGGCGCTGCAGCGGCGAAGCGCCTAGGCCTCATCCGCCGCAGTATGGCTGCCGACAGATCGTCCCCAGGACTCCACCAGCAGGGCGCTGCACTTCCGCGGCCTCACCGCCGGCACCGCGCTGCGCTCCTTCCCAGCCCCAGCTCGGCGGCAAAGACCGGCCCCCTCCCCGCGGGGACCAAGGGCGGCGGCCCCACCCCCGGGAGCGGTATGTGCAGGGGGAGGGGAGCGGCCGCGCTCCCATTGGCTGCCTGCCGGGAGGGCGGGAAGCACGCCGCCGGAGCGCCAATCGGAAGGAGTAGACGCCCCGCCCCGGCAGGAAGAGGGAGGCCAGCCCCGCCCGGCCCGAAGCGGCAGCGAGGCGCTCGCGCCCCCGCCCCGCGGCGCCGTGC
>VZTU01010356.1:30751-50505 GCA_013400835.1 Zapornia atra
CCGTCACGGCCTGGCGCGCTCGTTACCGGCAGCGGGATAGGGGGCAGGAGGGGGCTGAGGGGCCGGCTGCTGCCCCGTGTCCGGGGAACGACTGCTTCGGTCTCGGGCCCCTCGGTCGGGCCTCCGGCCTAGTTATGAGCGCCGGGCGGGGCCTGGAGCCCCAAGCGGTCGGGGGCAACGCCGGCGTCGCGCCGTGAACGCGCCCGCTCGGCTCGGGGCCTCGTCGCCGGGAGGCGGCGCTGCGGGCTTTGTGTTGCCGCCTCTGGGCTCTGCGCTGCACCATCCCAGCCGCTGCCGCCGCCTCAGGCCGGCATCTCCCAGTCTCGTCCCCGCTCACCGCTGCGCTTGTCCGTGCTGTTATGGACCGGACTAGGGCTTGGGAGGGGTACAGGCTGTGCTTCGACTTTCCGGTAGTGGGTAACTGCGCAGCTCTCAGTCCCCGAGAAGCGAGGCTCAGGCTCGCGGGGTAGAAATCCTCAAATAAAAACCACTCCTCAAAGCCGGGTTCGAGCATTCTGCAGGGCTGGTCACGTTTTGCTCATTGTCCTCGTACAGAAGCAGCGTTTGCAGGCCATGTGAAGCAGATACATAGTGGAGGGCAAGTTCTGTGGGTCCTGTTGATAGGAGATACACTTAAGCTTTAAGCAAATCTATGCTTTTTGTTTTAAGTTTCCTTCACTTTACATCTAGGGAACTGAGGAAACAGGAAATGCATTTTAGCCTAGAAATTAACTGTAATTTTTGCACTTCTGGCAGGGCCAATAATTTAGTGTTCTTTCCCCTTCAAAAGACTTGTTTATCATTTTCTTCAGAAGTAGACCTAAGAACCTGACCACTTTGAGGTTTCTTTGGTGTTTATTTATGTCCACTGCTTTAAAGGCACATTAACTTGCTTTCAAGTTCTGTAAAAAAACCAAGATGTTTTATCATTTCCTCTCAATAATAAAATTGTGCTCCTCTCCTTTTTAGATCCTTTGCATATTTTACAATTAAAGACAGACTGCCCCAGATTCTCACAAGAGTTATTGATACTCTGCATCGACATAAAAATGAATTTTTTGAAGAACATGGTGAGGTAAGAGTGAGATCTTTTTGCCTAACATTTCTGCCCCCTCCCCGAAACCCTTCTCTGCTTGTTTTTACTGGTTTCTTAACATTCTTGTCTGTTGGGGGGGGGTTATTATAATTTATTTCATGTAGCTATTTTTCATTCATTTTGTAGCTCACCTTTCTGCCTAACCTTTTCCTTATCTGTCTGTTGTGCAGCTATTTTTACTTTTCCAGGCTTTTGTGCTGATGCAGTGTTTAATAGGCTGTAGCAACTTGCGAGCATGGTGATGTTTCAGTACTCTGTTCTCCCCTAATAAGCAAACAATCCAATCTAAAAAGCAGAAGTCCTGTGTGTGATTCATTTTGGGATGTTAGGTATAAAATGAGCTTTGCTCACCAAAATGCATTTGGTTGAATCAAGCTCTGATTTGTTGGGGGTTCGAATTTGGCAATTAAAACTTAACGACTTAACATCTCTCATGAAAAACTGATCTGTGTCTCTACAGGAGTAAATGTTCAGAGTAGGGACTTTTGTTCTCCACTTATTTCAGAAGGGTGTTGAGGCAGAGAAGAGAGCTATATCTTTCCTCTCCAAACTGCGGAATGAGCTGCAAACAGACAAACCAGTGACCCTGTTAGAAGATGAGCTGCCTGATGCTGCACTGTGGAACCAGTACCTAGACTACCAGCGGAATTTGTCAAATGGAAACGGAGAGCCGAGTTGGTTTCAGTCCCCTTGGTTGTATGTAGAGTGTTACATGTACCGACGAATTCATGCAGCATTAGCACAGAAGTAAGTGTTTGCTAGCTTGGTGTGTTGCTCTGCAAAATGTTATTCTTTCTCATTTTTATTTCAGGGAAAAGGAAGACAGCTGGGGAGTAAAATAAAGGAAAATCTTAAAGCTTTTACTGTATTTCTTTTCCCTTGTCTCGCACCTCAGATTTAAAATGAACACTTTTTCTTCTCCCACACAGTGGAATTTGAAGCTTCATGGGGTTTTTTATGCTTCAGTTTCTGTGACTTGTTCTACACAGAAAGTGTTAAGCTTGGCCTTCTTGCAGACTTATGTGCATTGAGCTAGGAAAGTTATTTAGCACTTCTAAAAGATTTGTTAGTCTAGAATTGTTTATTAAGACATATATTAACCTAAAACACAGGATGTGAGAGACACTAATCTGCTGAGTGTTGTGAACTTGTTCTGCTGCTCAAAATCTGAAGTTGCCATTTGAGAGCTGTCCTTATAGCACCAGACCCAGCTTAAGCAGGCCCTGTTGTGCATTCTACACCATCTTCTTAGTTACAGCAGTTATTTGCAGACCATGTGTTGCATCCAACTTTGGGAACTGATCCTAGTTAAAAATAACTTGGCAGGAAAAACTTGTTGCACTGGTATTGTGGAGAGGTGCCAGTGCAATGTAACGGGGTAGGAATGAGCAGTTTAAGTTCTTGCTGCTGCCAAAAAAAAAATAATGGAAAGCTCCAGACATACTGGATTTGCCCTTAGTATTACAGAGACACACACAGAGTGATAGGACCTTGCTTCTACTGGTATGTTGCATCATTTGAACTTGGAGTAAAAATTCCAAATATGAGATGGATCTGCTGGATTGCACTTAAAATGAGCAGATACTTGTCATTAGTAAGCTTTAGGTTTCTTAATTTCTTGTTATTTAGCTACTCTTAAGCATATGCTTGGATGGAATTTCACTCATTTGTCAAAAGGTGTATGTGCAAATATGCCTCCTAGTAGATACATGCCTCTCTCTTGTGTATTACAAGATTTGGATTGTTGTGTCATCTTCGTCATGTTAATTTTCTAAAGTCCTAGTTACAACCTTTTGTAAGAATAACCTCATCCCCCTGTAAGAGACTCTGGGAGAAGTACACTGCAGCACACACAAACACGCTTAAAATCGGGCCAGAGATCCACTGCATCAGTTTGCTCAAGGGTCACAGTCTTAATTCTCTGTGTCTGAAGACCAGAGTTGCAAGTTGTGGCTGTATGTGCAGTTCCCAGAGCTGCTGTGACTAAGCACTTGTTCACTTCCAGCATAGACTGCCAGAAACGTACAGACATCTCGTACGCTGTCTGTGCTGGTGAGACGGGGTGTCAGGCTGTTCTTGAGATGTGCGAAAATACAGTATGACAAATTAGACATGGAAAATCTAACTAGGCCTGTAGTACAGCCTAAAAAAGCTGAGCTTTGAGCTTGCATTTTCATGTGCGCTTCATGTGCTGTCATGGGAAACATGGCCAGTATGTTAATGTATTTTGTTCTCCTATTTTTAGCCCACCTATTGACAGCTTTGACGTATTTAAGGAAGGAAAGGCTCAAAATTTCTTTGAATCCCAAGAGGCTGTTATTGCCTTATGCACTTACTTCCAGGAACTTCTTAAAAACATCAAGGATCTAGATGAAAAGCAACTTCAGGAAGAACTTTTTAAGCTACTGCAGGTAAGCTAGAAGTGCTTAACATAAGAATTTAAAATATTTCTCCTATGCAACAAGACAAAAACTTGAGTTTATAAGGCATCTGGACTTCATGTGGAAATTAAACTGTAGCTCTTTGGTTTGCAAAGAAGCAGTGGGATCCTGGCAGCCGTACTGCTGTATGGCTGCTACTCTAGAAATATTTAAATTTTCATTACTTGTATTAAATGTGACATTTTCATTATATTGCTGGTCTTCATTGGGTGTTTGAAAGCCCAGCTTATTCTCCCTCAGAAAGAGTGTCTTTAAACCATTGTAATTCCAGTACCAGGTGGCTCTTTTTAAAAATTCATTTATTTAACCATAACATTTCAAAAGAGATCATTTTATTGACACACTAAAAATGTTTAGACTGTGGAGAAAAAAAAAAAAGAAGCCAGTCTGGACTGGAGGTGGTTTAAAAGCTTTATAACTGCATTATTCTTGGAAAAGAATGCCTTTGGGTAGAATATGAAATATCATTGGATTACAGATAAGTCCATTAGCTGGCAACAGCACACACCAAGTATTTGATGAATCTTTATAAAGACCTCATTAGTGTGTACTTAAAATGCAAGTTCTTACTTGGCTGCACAAAATGAAAAAATAAGCCTGCTTTTATTACTCTTTTCCTGTGTTCCCACAGAAAAACTCTGGAATTACAGTATGGAGAATATTTGGGTTTTAAGCTTTGTGATCAGTGCATTTACCTTGATCTAAATCTTCCATCTTTGTCACTTGTGGTGCATGTTTCCCATGCCTGCATAAATACAGAGCATTGTTTGGTTGCTTCCACAAAAAATTGCCTATATTAAGATTTCTGTACAAAAAGTTGAATTTTATTAAAGCATGGAGGAAGATGTGGAGTTAGAGCCTTCATGTACACAAAAATAAAAATCAGACAAAACCAGTCTATGTGTATGTGAAGTTTAGACTATAACTGCAGTGGGATTTAGCAGATGTTTTTGTTTTTCTTTCTTCTAGGTGTCGTTGTGGGGCAATAAGTGTGACCTTTCTTTTTCAGCTGGTAAAGCCAGTTCTCAGAAATCTAGTCCTTTACAATCCCTGGAAAACATGATGTCTTACCTATTGGTGAACGATATGGAAAAACTTTGGTCACTACTTGTAAATGCCAAAAAAGGAACTACAGAAAAAAGTAATGTTAGAGTTGACATAATCCTGGATAATGCTGGATTTGAACTTGTAAGTGATCTTGTGTTGGCTGACTTCCTGTTATCGTCAAAGCTAGCCGATGAAGTCCATTTTCATGGAAAAAGTATTCCATGGTATGTCTCAGACACCACCAAGCATGATTTTAACTGGACCATTAAACAACTGCAGGCAGCTAATCATATGTGGATGTCTAGATGTGGGATAAACTGGGAGGGCAATTTGAAAAAGGGAGTTTGGGTTTACCGTGACCACATGTTTTGGACTTTGCCACATGACTTTTCCAGTATGGCTGAAGTTGCTCCTGATTTCTATGCTGATCTACAGAAGTCAAGCTTGCTTCTTTTCAAAGGTGACCTAAACTATAGAAAATTGACAGGGGATAGAAAATGGGAATACACAGTTCCGTTTCACCAGGCCTTGAACAAGTTCCATCCCGCGCCGCTCTGTAGTTTGAGAACACTGAAATCTGATACTCAGGTTGGCTTAAAACCCGGACAAGGTGAACAGATTCAGGCTTCTGAACCTGAGTGGATGGTTAGTGGAAAATATGGGGTAATTCAGTTTGCTGCTGCTCTCTAGTTAAATGGTTCCTGATATTCTGAGGGAGAGAGGTCCAGTCTGGCTCTTAACTACTTTCACTGTTCCATGCTTGGCTTCAGCAAAGATTCTTAATTGTTTGCACTTTGTCCTCCCAAGTGATTTGTTGGTTTTGTTCCACAAAAGGCTTTTAATATTGTGCAAAAGTTTACAAACTGTCTTTGTATACACCAATCTCCATTTCAGTATATTTTGTTTTCCTAAAGTCCAGTGTCAACAGATATTTAAAGTGAATGTTTAGTCCATAATATATTTCTATACTTCATCAGTGAGAGTGAGTTCATGGCTAACAATGAAAAATCTGCTCAAGAAAACATTTCCTCAATCCCACTTTAGTGTATATTTACTTATTTCAGGATAATTTGCACTCCATGTGCCATGCATTGCATGGAAGTTAATGCTTTAGAGAATGCACGTATTAATTCCAGATACATTCTTTGCAACCCATTGCAGGATTATACTCTAGAACTTGAAAACTGAGTTGTCTCCTACCAAGCTTTCATTGCATAAATTGGTTTTGACTTGCTTCTTGTGTCCACAGACAAACAACTTCTGATATTTTCAGTGTAGTTTATTGTACTTTGAGTTCTTGGGTGATACCTTATAAATATTAATTTAGAATTTGAAAATTAAATTTTAATTTTAAAGTACAAGTGGATGTTGCTATCCAGTTTGCCTGTAGGGGAGGGGAGTTGTCCCGTTTGGTAGGAAGATTAATGGGAGAAAGAACAATCTCATTTTAAGAGTGTTGAAGGTAGTGGTTATCTGAAAAACTCTATCATAAAAATAATAAAAAACACATAAAACCCAATGCCAAAACCAACCAATCCAACTGGTTACATTAACTGGATTTTAGATTTAATACAGACTTGAATTAAAGGTGGCCTGTCAACAGTGTTTGTGGTTTAAGTATTGCTGCCCTCTTTCCATTGGGATAAATTTCTTTGACAAATGTATTTATTTTTTTAAGAAGGATGCCATAATTTTCATGGGGGAAATACAGCCCCAGTTGCACTAAGTATATGCTAGAGAAGCATATGCCATGCAGGTTGCAGCTAATTGGATTTGTTGGGTGCCAGTTTCTTCTACTCTGGTATGAAATTACTCAGATTTTTTTTTTTTAATTTAGGAATACTTTAGTGTTTTTTCAGAGTGAAGTGAAATGAAAGTGGAAATGCATTATCAATTTATAAAGGAAAAGATATCAAGTCTTAAAGTAGTTTTATGGTTTGGATTAAGACCTTTGATATGAGACTGATGTAATCATAGAATGGTTTTGGTTGGAAGGGCCCTCAAAGCCCATCTAGCTCCAACCCCCTGCCATGGACAGGGACACCCTCCACTAGACCAGGGTGCCCAAAGCCCCATCCAGCCTGGCCGTGAACCCTGCCAGGGAGGGGGCAGCCACAGCTGCTCTGGGCAGCCTGTGCCAGGGCCTCACTGCCCTCACCGGGGAGAATTTCTTCCTAACAACTAGTCTAAATCTCCCCTCTTTTAGTTTAAACGCATTAACTCTTGTCCTGTCACTACACTCCCTAAGAGAGTCCCCCTCCAGCTTTCCTGTAGGCACCAGTACTGGAAGGCTGCAGTAAGGTCTTCCCCGAGCCTTCTCATCTCTGGTCTGAACAAGCCCAACTCTGTCCTCACAGGAGAGGTGCTCCAGCCCCCTGATCATCTTTGTGGCTTCCTCTGGGCTCGTTCCAACAGTTCCATGTCTGTCTTGTACTGGGGACCCCAGAGCTGGGTGCTGTACTCCAGGTGGGTTCTCACCAGAGCAGAGGAACAGAATCACCCCCTCGACCTGCTGGTCGCGTTCTTTTTGATGCAGTTGGCTTCTGTACAGGCTCATGTTGAGTTTTACATCTACCAACACCCCCAAGTCCTCTTCCTCAGGGCTGCTCCTAAATGCCAGTGATTTAACCACAGATTTGTTAGGAAATGGTTTGAGAATTACCCATACGGTCTGACAGGGTTAAGATCTTGTTTAGAGCTGCTAAAATGAGGTGAACGTGCCCCTGGTAGCCACGGTGGCTGTGCTACAGAGAAAAAAAGTTAACAGTAGAGAAACTTCCTTTTCTCTTCTACAGGCATCTAGTACAGTGAAAAGAGGGACACAGAAGTGGCCTTATTTTGGGTATGTTCTGGAAGTGATGCTATGGCAAAGGAATTAAAATGACTGTGTAGTAGAAAGTGGATTTAGAAAGACTTGCACTTAAAGTTAACGTAAGACAGGGTAAGTTTGGCAGGCCTAAAGTGGGAGGGGGGCGTGGGGCAGGGTTTTTTTTTTAACCTATTTCAGGCTTTGCACATGAATCTGGATTCTCCTTCTAGTCAGTGAAATCACTGGCAAAGTGTGTCCTCTGGAGAGAATCAGCTGCTGCTTACTGTGTTCTTACAATAAAGATCTACACCGTGGATAAATACACTCCAACTGCTGATGACGTTGATTATTTGTGTTTGTGTGCTTCTTACTACATCTGAAAGTACATCAGTGTTTTAAAGTTGCAAAGTCAAGTATTCAAAAACTAAGATGCTAGGAAATTCAGTGTGATCTTGCAAGTTGAGATCTACTTTTGAGACCTGGCTTTAGTGTCTCATCTTCTTTGTATCTCAGGTTTAGTACTCCTCAAGGGTGCATTCATGCTCATCCATAGGCACCTGATTTAAGCTGCATAAATTAGAAATCCAGTCAAGAGACCTGAAGGTCAGACTGTGGAAGGTCTTCTTGGACTGGAGAAAGCTCAGGGGGGACTTCAGCTTTGGTGCTTTGATCAAATAGATAAAAAACACACGATGGATCTGGGCACCGAAGCCTCAGTTTCTCATCTGTAAAAGCTGTTACCTTGTTTCAAATGCACTTTGAAGCAACAACTTCAGGTCAAGAATGGAGGGATGGAAGTTACGTAAAACTTCCCACCTTGTTGAGAGAGGCAAAATTGAGGGGGGAAATCTGCTTTGCCTGTGGAGGAGATTGTAAGGTGCTGGCTTAATTTGCTGCAGAGGTTTAAAAGAGAGTAATGGACAAGGAGAGAAAGGATTGTTTCACTGAGGCCACCCTTGAAGAATTCTTTGCCTCTTTACACAATCCTAAGACATGCTGAGAAACTTGGTTTCATTTTTTCCCTGGTTATTAATCTGTCTGTGCCCAGGTTGCTTTCAAGCTGTTACTTCTGGGAACTCACAGTGCATCAGTGAAAATTTATCCTCCGAAGCTGTTACAGGCTCACAAAAAATGCTCGATCGCTGACTGAGGCGATGCAGCAGTATTTGCTCAGTAGTACTGAATCACCTCATTGGAGATTGTTACATTAATGCTTGTGAGGAAGTTGATGGTTTCATGAGCTCTGTAAGATGTGTAATTCTTAGATTAGCATCTGAACACTAATATAGGGCTTGATGTCATGCTGGAAAAAAGAAGCGTTCTGCAGTTTAAGTGAGTGCTTTTCATTTTTTGCCCTTCACAAGAGAAGTTTATAAGACGATACACAGAGTGGCTCCATGGCTTCTTGATGGATGTAGAGCCTAACTTCCAAATGCTTAACTGCTTGACTTCTATAACTGTAATTGCAAAATGCTCTCTATAGACAGAACTGAATATGCAGCATGCTTTGTTGGTTGGCTATATATTTGTAAAATTTGGATTTATTCTGGGGGGGAAAAAAAAAAAGTGCTGTAATGCCAGTGTTATGTTCTCCCATGCCACAAAGTAGTGAAGGAAGATACCCTGATGAGGCACTGTGTTCTGCTCTTGGGTTAGCCACAGTTTACTTGAAAATAGGAAGTGTTTTTGTGGATACTCAGCATTAATTACTTGTGTAATACAGCTTCATGAAATGGCAGCATGTGCCTACTGTGCTTAGTTGGAGTTTACTGTTAGACAGCAGAAAGCATATGTTACAACAGTAGTGTATGCTATAATATACTTTTTTCTTGAGTGTTCAAGAAAGTAGCTTCTGTACATCTGTACAGTGTATCTCAGGAGCTACTGATTTGTATACCAAAATTCTTGAGATTTTAATTTCATGTGCTGTTTGAATATTCACAGCAAAAGGGCATTTTGACTAATTCTGAGGACCACAACAGACCAATGTATTTTAACTCTTTTTTTGAAATTCTGTCTTTTGAGCAACTGTATTAGTGAATGATTTTTTTGATAGCAATTTTCATTTGTGATGAAACAGGAAGAAAAGTAACATCATAGACACAGTGAAAGCCAGTACACATGTCTGTCTCAATACTTGATAATTGCTTGTCTATATATACACAACAATACCATATGTATATAAGCCTTCTTAAGATAAGCTGGTGTGGAAAATAAGTTGATTGTATGACTGGAAACTGCTGGAAGAATATTGAAATAAACTATGTAATTTTGTGCAAAAATCAAACATTGTTACACTACTTCAGTGGCTGGGAAAACCAACTCAAAATAACTCAGGTCTTTGTTCCTAAGGTTTTTTTTTTTCCTCTGAAACAGATACTTTGCAAAACCCTGTAAACTGCGTTTTTCCAACGGGCTACTGAAATATATAGATGCAAGAGATGGGTATCATAAAGTGTTCCTCTTCATCAAGACAGGGAAGTTTCTACCTTATTACTCTACCAATATTCTTCTTCAAGTTTCAAAGCCTTAAAAAACATTGTGAATCTCTTAAAATGTGTCTTGTAATTACTTCTTAAGGTTGGTGCAGCTGACGATGTCATTATCAGGATCGCTTCCCAAACTGATAGGTGCTTCATGTGCTCTTGGCAAAAAGCTGGAAGTACTTTACATTTGCTGCAATTAAAGTATCTCCAAGTCGCTTTGCTGAGGTCCTGTAAATCCCAACAATTGTTGTTGAAATAGGGTATTTGCATTCTGGATTAAACTACTTAACTACTTGTTCCACATGAAACATAATTATCTCCTGTCCTCTGTCAGACAGCACAGGAAAAATGTTTACTGTGTTTATTCTGTGTCCGCTCTTTCCTGTGTCTCCATACCATAGATGGAGATACCTTAATCTGTGCATATTTTTAACCAAATGTTTGCTTACTTGGATGTTATCTTAGTCCACCTCTTGTTTCTCCCTCACTGAAACATAGCTTGTATTTGGCATATGCTTGAATTTACAAGGAAAAAAGTTGCACCGTAATTTCCAAAACTTGGGAATATATTCTTTGGGAAGTGTAAGTCCTGTGAGTGTTACACCATGAAGCTTTGCGTTTTCATTATTGCTGTTTGCCTTCTGTTTCAGAATTAACACTTTGCCTTTGGTCCATGGTTATTCTGACCTTTCAAGATAAGAAGGCACTTAGTAATGATATCGTAAAAAACGGTTTGGCTACTGTTTTGTCATCTGAAAATATTAACGTCTGCTGGTGGGCAGGCTAAACCATTGTACTGCTACATCAGGGATCGCCAGGGAAACCTCTTCAGAAGTGATTTTGTTTACCCTGATGGTTCTAGGAAATGACCTGCTCAAACCTGAATAATAAGGGGGTGGGAATCATGCTTAAACAGATCTCACTTCTTTCCCAAGTCTGACTAGTTCCCCTGTGTGCATACTGCATTTCATCACCCCTCTCTGTCCCAGTGGGGAGAGTCCAGGGTTGTAAAAGTGGCTTGCTTGTTTCCTCCAGATTTACTGACCCCACAAGAGGTCTCCAGTAGCTTAGCTGAGCTGTGCAAATTCATGAGCTAGGTGGACGGTGTTAAACTCGATGTTTTGGGAGAAAAAAGGACTCCTGTTTTGGTTAGGCAGAGGAACAGCGTTAGACTTAATCAGACCAGTTAATCCTTCTCAAGCTTGTCCACTATTAGATTTGCAATAGTAACTGGAACCAGACACAATTTACACGTATCTTAGTTGTATTAATTTGTGATATTGTCTCTCAGCTTTCCTATATAAGCCCATTTTCCCCGGATAATGTAATTGCACCAATACCTTTTCCACCTTGACTCTGTAAATGTGTTATGAAGTTACCTCTGGGAGGTAGTAGCTGCCTTTATTAACTGAAGTTGTGTTTTCAAGTGCATGGGATCTCTAATTGTCTGTTGCTGGTCGTGAGCCAGGCTTCTGTATCAGCTGGCAAAAAAAGAGGTGGGAATGTCTTTATTTCTTCATTATTTTTGAAGTAGGTAAATTGAGGATAAGGCATTCCTCAAGAAAACTTTCTGTACTACAAGATGAGATGCTAGTGATCTGAGGGAGCACAGCTTGGTGCTGGGACATACTATGCTTGTGGAGCTGGTACCTTTTGGAAGGCAAGCAATGAGAACTTTGGCAAGTTGTGCCCATGACTTCCATGCCAAGTATTTGTAAAAATGTGGCTGTTAGTTATTCTAGCTAAATTGCTGGATAATGAAATTCTGTACACTAAAATTCCCCTGAATCTGTTTTTGAGAAATAAATTTCATCCTTTTTAATGTTGCTAGTGTACAGTTCATTTCTACCTCAGCTATAGCTGCTTTTAGGTAATGAGTGTCTGGACTACACATACGCTTTCAGGAAATCATTTGGAATTTGTGTGCATGATAAAAGACAAATACTTCACCTTCTCAGTATGGTGTTGGTGCTGATGGCTTGAGATTATTAACAAAGTTTTTTATAGTGTTAGTAAAAAAGAAAATTTTGTTTTCAAAACAAACATGAAATGTTTTGATTCGGTCTTTTAATCCTAGTGGTGTATTTAAATTACAAGATCATCTGTGGACAGTAGCATTAACAAAGCAAAAATTTCTTTCCCTCTAGATTCTGTCCCATAAGTACTTGAAGACCTGGTAGTTCCCTTCACTTCCTGCTGGGGCATTTGAAAAAAACAAACTAACCCAAACAACCAACAAAACCCTCCACAAAAACATAAAACAAAACCCACCAGAGAAACAACAGTCAAGCTTCAACACAGATTGTAATAACACACAGATGTGCACTGCGGGCTCTCCATACCGTTGGGGTATCTTGATGTTCAGTCTGTGCCTGGCTGTCTGTCTTTCACAATATTTGCAGGAAATCAAGCAGCATTCTGACTTCAGCTCTGTCAGATTTGCTTAAGATTTGTCAACGACTTGGGGAAAAAAGAAACTGTTCAAGAAGTGTAAGTCTGCTTGCTTAAACAGTGTGACTATACTTGGTTTGAAATTGGGTTAAAAATCCAATGCTGAAAGATGCCTTTTATCACAGTGCTTTTTGATTGTTTTTTTTTAAGTATATGAAAATATTTTAAAGCTATTCAAGTAATGCAAATAATAGCTCCACTTTCCCTGAGCTGATCATTTCGTTCTCAACAATGGATTTGGTTCCGAGGACTTAGTGAATTTTTTCTTGAAGAAATGGTGCTTTAGGCACCTCTTTCTGAGATCAGGTTTATTACAATGGCTATGCATCTGTAGGTGTTATTCTTGCAGTGTTGCTGCAGGCCCCAGTAAGCTGCTGCTGCTATTTTTCTTTTTTTTTTTTTCTTCAATGGGGCTCTTGTTTTATGACACTCATTACAGCTTTTTTAAAAATTAAGTTCTCAAAATTCTGCAGACTGATTTGCTAGCAAAAATGCAGATTTTGATACAGAAAAGTCATTTTAGCCTGTGGCATGCTAAGCACATTGAAAGGCAATCTAAGCTCATTTGTGTCACTTGCTAGGGAATGCCTAGTTCAAGTGCCCAGAAACACGAAGCCGTGGGGTACAGGGAACAATTGCTCTTCATCCATCTGCACCCCACAAACAATATCTCTTTCATCAAGTGAGAGGAAAGCTATCCACATCATAATCTGCCTTTTAGCTTTGAAATTATTCAAGTATGTCCCTTCTCATTTACTTACAGTAATCCAAGTAGAAGCAGGTATTTCGGAACCTGCAGAACTGTCTCAGTGTTAGGTCTGATTTTTGAGCTGTCCACTGGCTATTGGAATTGAGATTTCGTAACACAGATCAGTTTTAGCATCTTTCGTCAACACTGAGCTCTTTCAAGGAAGGGAAAGATTGTAGTAATTTTAAATTGATTTCTATTTTAAGAATTAGAGTGACTTTATTAGGTACATAGATTCAAGAGAGTCTGCATCGTTCTTAGAAAGGCTGAGAACATCCTGTCCATCGGTTTTCTGTAACACAACATGAAGAATCTCATTCATGAAAATGATTCCTTGAAATTATTTTTAGCCCTAAGTCCTGAAGTAAACCTTCCCAAGTTGTTATTTCCTGCCCCTGCTAAGGGAAAAAACCAAACCATAGAGTCATTTTGAGAACTCTACCTGTAGCATTTAGCAAACAAGCCTGAAGCATTTAAAAGTGTTAACATCCTGAAAGAAGATACTTTTTCATAGTCAAAAGGCTTGAAGAGTGGGTAGCTGTGCCAGTTTCATGGATAATACAAATATACTGCACCCCTTCATGCTGCCTCATTTTTTTTTCAGAGTGCTAGATGAAATTTCTGCTTGTCATCCTTTTTCCTTGGCCCTTTTGTTGTTACTCTCATTACAGTTCATCAGATTCACCTTTTTTTTTTCCTTTTAAAATATTTTTTAAAGCCAAATATCTTTATAGGTCCACAGTAAGATACAGCTGTATAAGCATTCCCTCAGCAGGAGCACAGGAGTGGCTGAAGTATAGCTCTTGAACCAGCCGTGGCACTGCAGGACTAGTGATGGGGAAGTACATTCGAGCACAAGCTTAAGAAAGTTAGGACAAAGTTTCACAGTTGTTTAGTCTTGCTGTGTGCTGCTGCAGTAGTGGGACAGATTAGGCTGTAGTCCAATGCTGGACAAATCGAGGATGATCTTTTTGTCCAAATTTGCAGAGTTTAAACTTTTGCCAGATTTTAGCTGGTTTTATGTAAGGCCGCCAGCACATATTTTTAACCTGTCAAAAAATCAATAGATTTGAATTGCAGAGCGAGTTTACACTGGATTGGCATTCTGCACCATGCAGTGGTAGTAACTTTCATCCAGTACTCTGAGTCCTCTGTTTGAAATTGCTGGTGTGGCTCCCTAGCCATCAGGGTAGTATTTGAGGTACCTTGTGTAACAGAACAGTCACAGGCTTAGAACAGGGAAAGGAAAAAAAAAGGGTCAGGAACCTTATTCTCATAAAAATATGAAGGTTTTGTCCTAATTGAACTTTGTATCACTTTGGAATAAACTTTGGCTTGGGAATTGAATGAAATTAACCTGGGAACTAGGGATCGTGTGGGTGTTTCTCTCTGAGCTGTAAGGTGACAGCCTGGGTGTGTGGTTCCCCTCTGGCCAGGCTCCCTTCTGTTTACCTCGAGTTGCTTTCTCACCTGGCTCCTTTTGAGAGTTCAGTGCTGCAAAACAAGGGTCTGTCCTTCCAGGCAGCAGTCATTGGGTTTGCGGAATGTCTACCTTCAGAGAGATGCCAGCAGGACATACTGCTCGCAGTCACCTTCTCTGCATCCCCATCAGCTCTGTCAGCACTGGATAACTTTGATTTAGAAATGCCCTACTCGTTTTGCTCCTCTACTGCGGAAACAATTAAGAGTATTTCTGTAGACAGTCCTTGAGAACAACATTCCTGTGTTGCTGTTAGCTCACCCTTTGCCCATGAGCATGAACCGTCATCACCTCGTGCACTG
Organism: Zapornia atra; assembly: GCA_013400835.1. Taxonomy (NCBI): domain Eukaryota; kingdom Metazoa; phylum Chordata; class Aves; order Gruiformes; family Rallidae; genus Zapornia; species Zapornia atra. The sequence continues at coordinate 45,612 of VZTU01010356.1, forward strand.
TTGGCGATTATGCCTTTCCCCAGACACTCCCTGAGATGGAGGCTGGTGGCTCCCACCCCCTGTGCAGCACAGTCTCAGCTTGGCATGGGTCTCCATTTCCCTGAACCATTCCCACCACTGTTTCCTCACATTAAGCAATTTTTCTCCTTTTATGAGTTTAGTGGCAGATTCCAGCTGAGGTACAGCATCGTCTAGCTCACTGCTTTAAGCAATGTAGCATTTAAAATAGGGTGATGATCCGCACTGCCACCCTTCTGCTTGGGCAGGGGTCTCATCTGTCCTTGACAGCAGCAGTGAAATGGCATCAGGTGCAGAGAGAGGAGGAAAAAAATTATAATTACTATCCCTATCTTTTCCATTTTCTTCTCTGGAAATACAAATAACCTAGTGTTGCCAGGAAAGGGGAGATACTTCCAGACCTGCAAGTGACTACAGAAATGGTGCAGTACTGCACTGAGACAGGCCTGCCAAAGCAGCTTACAGGGTGTTCAAAGCACGCAGCACAGATACAGCTGAAGGCGGTTGTTGGTTTTTTGGGGTTTTTTTTAGTGCCAGCTGTAGTTCCTCTCTTCCCACGTTTATCTACTTTTTTAGGAAAGGAGGCGAGGAGGAGGTTCCCTTTCAGCTGTAGGTATTTTAGCAGTAATGGTGGCAAGCTGCTCTCCTTGGGTTGTGTGGGGGTGCTCATTTTGCAGGCTCTAGGAGGAGAGGAGGTAAACCTCTGCCTGAATGTGAGTGTGCTGCTGTTGACGTTTCATCAGATTTGCTTGCCTCTGTTTGGACTTTTTTGAGGAGGACTTTAAGGTAATTTTCCCAAATTTAAAAAGTTTTGTTGTATAATGTCCTTTTGAAGTGGAAAGAACGTGATCTGTGAGCATCTCTTTCTAAAGACTGAGGTTCACCTTCAGGCACAGAGCGCTGTCTACCCCCTTCCCTAGCCAGCAGACCCCCACGCTGGAAGCCTCGCGGCCTGCCCGCCCGGGCAGAACTGGAGTCACTGCTCGGGCAGAGCAGAGCGCTGGCCGCGCCTCCCGCTTCTCGTTGCCACGGTGACAGAGGCACCACAGTGGCCGCCATGAGCGACGCCAGGACCGGCAGTGGCGGGCCCCGCGTGGCCTCCGCCTCCCCTCGGCTGGCTGACGGGGGCGGTAGCTCGGCGGCGGAGGTACCGCGCCGCCGGGAGCTGGGGAGCGGCTGGGCCCCGTGGGGACGACGGTGGTTTCAGCGGGTGGGAGGCGGCGGCTCGCTCTAACACCGCGTCCCTGGGGGAAGAACGCGGGGAAAGGCAGCCTACGCACGGGGGAGGGCGCGGCCTCGGCGGCCGGGCCGCTGCAAGGCGCCCGCGGGCTCCCATGAGAGCCCCAAGCCCGGCGTGTCCCGCTGTCCGGTACAGGGCAAAGCTCGGGGGTAGCAGAGTGACGGAGGGGAAGGCAGAAAGGGTAGAAGGGTTCGTTTTGTGTGTGTGTCTCGGGGTTTTTAAAACTTTTAAAACTCCGGTTAGAGGTACAGCCCTGGTTTTGGAGAAGTCGGCCCCTCCCTCCTGTCGGTCTTCATTGGCTTCCTGTTGGCTGTGTCTGTGGAGGGTGACTGACGTTAAGTCTGACTATAAGCTCCACTTGCAAGTTAGATTTTAAATTTTCTTAAGCTTAAACATCCCCCACCAAGCCCCCTAACCTCCCCCAAACAAACAACCCGCAGCCTCTGCAGCTGCAGAGCTGCGCCCGGTGGGAGACAAAGTGCAATGACCTTTGCTGATCCTTACAGCTTATCTTTACAAAGCCAAGGATGAAAGCGTGTTCTAGTTAAGTGTTGAAGAAGGGAGTATCTTACGTGGAGTAGGAATTTATGGTTATCTGAGAATTCCTTCTTTATGTTTCTTCCTCCTTTGAAACTGGTTTGCTTGCTTTGATGTGAATTTAAAGGATGTGCCTGAGGATATTGCTTAGAGGGCTCAAACTCTTGTACTAAAGATATAGTAGAAAACTTGTAACAGTTTCATATTCCGAAGGATACATAATTTATTAGTGTGAACAGCTCAGTATCTCCTTAATAGTTGAAAACCAATTTTGTAATTCTGCTATATTGTTCTGAGACAAAAAACCCCCAGAATTTTAGCATTTTTGTCATGGCAAAATTGACTTGCCATTTTATTAAATGGAACTGCTTTGACCTGATGGCAAAGGTTTTGTTAGCACTGCTTAGTTTACAGTGTTAACGGTAACTTGCTCCACATCCTTCCCACCTGAAGTTGACTAGTTTGTGAATGTTACTTTTGTGATTCCTAAATTAGAACCTATGTATTCACAGAAAGTGGGTTACAAATGGTAAGTCAAAATACAACACTAATCAGTCTTAATTGTGTATATAGTGACACACTTAAACGTAAATAAAATATTTGCCTTTTATTGTATAGTGAGCATTGTAAGAAAACTGCAGAGTGTTGGCATTGCATTTTTTTCATCTCTCTTGTAAGAGAATAGCTGAAGTTATGTAAGTCTATTGAGTACTTGTAAAACCAGAAGAAGCGGTTTGCAAAAATCCCTCAATAAGTACTTAGTTTTGTCATGTTTTTCTCCTAAATTTTGTCTTGACAATTACCCTTTTTATTGTAGTGAGATGATAAGGCACTGCTGTGTTTATTATTCATTTTGGAAAAGCTGCAAGGTAAATTGTCAGGGGAGATCCAAATTGCTTAATTTAGCTATACAGGCAAAGGATGAAGTAAAACAAAATCCATGTGAAGTAATACACGCAACAGGTGGTGGTTGTGCCTCTGTAATTGCTTTGAGATGACTGCTGTCTTTCATGGTATTAAATGCATTTATTACATTTAGATGCAATGTCACCTCATCCTAACAGAGAGGAAAATGAAATATGAAAATGCTTTAACTGCTTCTTACAGTAGTAGAGGGTAAGACTGAAATTTTGATTGTCATGAAACTTTCATTTGGGGCCATTAATCAAGTTTAAAACTGGCCTCTTTAGTAGATTAAGGAAAAAAAACATCACTCTGGAGTTGTTCATTTTTCCACAATACCTTTCAACAATTACTGCAAGGAGAGGAGGGTAGAGCTAAGCTGTAGCCTTCTGAAAGGAATTTAGAAAATCTCTTTGGTAATTTATTTGCACCGTTGGGAACACTTTACTTAGTTTTATGTGTTTCTGGAACAGTACACTAATGCATGAAATCTGTATGGGCATATAACAATGACAACAAAAGTACTGTTCAAAATTGCATCCATAAACTGCAAGCAATGAGTTTGGTCTAGTTATAGGCAGAAATTGGAGAGGAGAAAGAGGACTTCACTTGAGTGGGAAGTGATCAAAAGTAATTGGCTATTTCTGGCGTTTTATAATGTGACACAGACTGACAGAACCAAATGGGTTTGAAATGTTAATTGGAAATATGGATTTATATTAATAAAGCATAATAAATACACATATTTTGAGATCTCCGATAGGCAAATCGGACAAAGTGTTATCTAGAAGTCAACTTTAACCATCTTGTATGTATATTTTGGGTAATTTGTGAACAGGGTTTTTTTTTTTCCCTAAGTGACACTGATTCATTTAAGTCTGTTTTCACATGTGACTCGGAAATGAATCTCTAACTCAGCACCCAATTTTCAATGTAACTTTATTTTTGTAAGATTTGCTTTTATCCTGAAGATTTTATGAAAAAAAAAATTCTCAAATTTGTCTGTCTTTATAATAAGGTAGGTTATTTTTAATAAATAAATTAAAAATTGAATATTCCCAGCGTGCTGGGAAGTAGAATTGTCTTTTTAAATCAATTTATGCAAGACAGTTTTGAAAATGGTCTGGTTAGAAGATGTTTTGATTGTTCAATCAGAAAATTAACCTTGTTAGTTTGTGGATGGCAAAATTTTAATATTAAGCTTCTAGCTGTGGTCAGAATAATTGCAATCAAAACATGATGTTTGAAGTTTCCTTTTCCAGCAGTTCAGCCCATACACAGTGAATTCCTGTTGATTCCCATTGTCCTGCAGAACACCTTAGTCACTCTCAGATCCAATAGCAAGTTTGGAGACTAAAGTTTCCTGGTGATTTCTTAGGGAGATAAATTAAGTGTGGAAACTTTCCAGCTGCACATTCATTCCTGTACTTCATGTTGGATGTCACCTTGATTCTGGTTGCAGTAAATAATAATAAACTGTGCTGCTGCATCGTATTTTCAGAAGTTATTACAATTTTTTTATGCATTTATACACCCATGAATATTATGTCTTGGGAAGAAATGTTACAGATTTGGGTTATCTCATTCTGTTTGTTTTCAGTGACACTGGAATTTGCAGAAATTATTGAATACCCCATTGAGTCCAGTGGGTCCTGTATAAAGATGGACCCACTAGTTTCCATAACATCCTGGGGTAAAAAAAGATGTAGTTCATTTGCAATAGATCACATGCTTATTGCTCAGATTTCTTTTTTAATTTATCAGAGTAGAAGAGGTGCAGGATAAAAGGAGAGATATCAAATAAGAACTTGGAGCACATGAAAAGCAGTGGCAAAAGGAAGCGATCACTGCACGAATCACAGAATTGTAGGGGTTGGAAGGGACCTCAAGAGATAGAGTCCAATGCCCAGAGCCTGACTGCGTAGCTTAACCTTTGAGTGTAACACAGAAAAGTCAAAGTTAAGATGTCTGTTTTGGCTAGATGTGGGTTTGAATGTTGTGGAAGCCATCAAAGCTCATAAGTTACTGGAGAGATTTTCCCGTTGTGTTCTGGTTTTAGGCCCTACTTGCTCACAGTAACCTATGACGTAGTTTATTAAAGCAGGCCTGTGAAAAAAGTTACTGTCTTTTCATCATCTTGCCAACCTATTTAAATTTTCAACCACTCTTTCCCCCTTCTCCTCTCCCCCCACCCCC
>VZTU01010358.1:9319-31815 GCA_013400835.1 Zapornia atra
AAAAAAGAGAGGGCCTTTAAAAATGAACAGCATCTTAGTAAGTAATTAACTTCCCTTGTAAACAGCTTGATGCAAAGTTCATGATCATCCAGACATCATGGTACTGCTATATAATGAAATTTAGTTTCTGGCAAAGCACTGTTAATGGTGATTAATAAATAACAACATGGGAACTGGGACTTCGAAAGAAGACAGAGCACACAATTTGTAAACTGCCCTAGAACTTAAAAATATATTTTGATAAATTATCCACACTCAGCTGAAATTCTCAACCCACATTCTGGAGTATTTACCCCTGGTCATTTTAAATTGTTTGTCTGCTTCTGGCAACTAAATTGAATTAAGACTGAAAAATATCTTTGAGCTAAAGCAGAGCTATCTATTTATTTCAAACGAAATAATTTGAAGCATGAAAATGCTTAAACAAGAGCATCACTCATAATTTCTTGATTGTCTAGGAATCTATGAGGTTGTGGGAAAATTTGTCTATTCGACAATATTGTTATATTAATATAATGTATCCTTTACGTTTCACAAGGATTCAACATCTAGTTATGAACAAAATCATGTTTATATTGCTTACAAATCAATAACATGCCTATAAAAGTAACCTCCTTTTGGTGAGGAAAGGTAGGGAGCAAATTAGCACTGGCTGATATTTATATCACTAGTCAACCCCCCCATACTGAAATAATCTATGTTAAACTTTTTTCTTAGTACACTTCTACCGTTCCTCCAAGTGACATTAATATGTAACCACAACGCTGGTTCTGCCACAAGGAAAAAAAAAATCTTATTCTGCAATCCTCATACCTTTCCTTCCTTATAGCAGTCTGAAAAATGATACAGTTTAAAGTAGTAATAGTGTTGTAGCACTGTAAGGATAAAAGAGTTCACAATACAGTTCCTCATCACAAACCTTGCTGCCATTTTTTATTGATACAATTTTTTTCTGCAGATTGTTTTTCCTTGTAGATTTCTTGATCCTTTTTCACAATGTAGAAAAGGCCAGTTAGATTTCTTACCAGAGGCTGCAGAGCACATAGAAAATCCACCCACTGCAGAAGCACCAGGGTTAGATGGTCTAGTTCTATGTGAACTTGACCAATATATTTCTGTGCCACTGTGTCTTCCATCTGTGAACCAGAGCCTGGCCTGTTCTTGAAACATAACAAAAGTGGGAAAAAGCCCTGGTTCCCAGAAGTGTGTGCCTTTACTACAGCAAAAACATGGGTTTAGTCTGGTGATTCTAGTACCTCAGGTACTGGTGCTTTAATAATTTGCCCTTTTACTTCCCACTCTTTTAATATGCCCAGCTGTTGATTTGTAGTTCAGTTTATAAGGCCGTTCTAGACTAAAATCTCCAGAGTGTATTGGTGACACATATGAAATAGGAAATCAGTTAATAAAACAAAGATATAAGTATAGACGTAGATATATAGATATAAGTATATGTAAGTATATACTAACACAAGTGTATGTTATATGAATGTATCTAAGAGGTAACTAAGGTAACAACACTAAGGTGTTGTTTTCAGATTTTAATAAAGAACATGGTCCACACAGAGAAAAGCACAGATGGACTTCCACATTAAGGAAAAACTAATTAAGAGGTCCTAATGTATAGTAGTATTTATGAATTTTCATTGAGGATGCCAAAGTAAGGAAAGAGTGCATTTTCAGATGAAATGGACATATAAAAAAGTATTTATTAGGTAGATTTAACTTATTCAGGTCAAAGCTTGAAAGTAACAGTACAAAGAGAATAGCAAATGCTGTTTCTTGACACCAGAGACAGTGGAAAAGATTTAGAGCTTTATCTTTCTAACAGGATTTAGAGAGCTTAGCACACTCTCGCTTTTAGGTCTAATATAGGAGCAGTTTTTTGTACACAGGGATTTGACAAACAAACTTTATTTGATCTCTGTGAGGAGCTTAAAGAAGACTCTAAGGCAAGGCAGCAGACAACTGCCCTTTATGGAATAAAAAATACTTGGAAGTGTCACACTAATCATTGGCCAGAAGGTCTCTATAGATTTTGGTCAGTTTAGTAATATTAACGCTTCCTGGACTTGTGCCATTTTCTCCTTGCAAGTCCAGCAGTGCTTCAGGCTGTTAGAAAAAGCACATGGAATCCAGTGTTGAGATTGGCGACATGGTCAGTCCTGCAGTGCTTTCACCGCACCTGAGTGGTGGTGGTGCTGATGGTGGAGGAGAAACCTCAAGTGCCATCAGAGGGAACATGTGACTCCCCAGAGCAGGCTGGCCCTGCGATCTGTGGATCCAGCATGCTGAGTGATCCATCAAGTGTCAGCATGAGGGCTTCTGGCCATGGTGAAACCAGACATCATGCTGAAAATGTAAGATGTATGTCCACACCTACCACAACTGCACACTTTTTGAACAGTGGGAAGAATTTTCAGGTCTTTGCAAAACTGAGGCCCAAACCTAGCGCCCACTTCTTGTATAGGATAAGGAAAATGGTGACATTCTTGTTCTTCATTATTTTCTTATCAAGAAGAATATTTTAATTTACTTTACCAGGGCTATAATTGGTTTAGATCAAGAACATAAATTTAAGCAAAATCTCATTTTAAAAATAGTTTTGTATTCTATCCATGTCTCAATATTACCTAACATTTACATTAATTTTCAAACAAATATATTTCTGAAAAGGGCAACATGAATTATTGGTGCCAGAGCCTTATCTATCAAACACTGAATTATTATAATTTAAACTTTAACCTTTTATCAATATATGATATCGTATGCTTAACTTTCTCAAAGTTAAATGACATTAAATACCTACAAATTGTTCTTTCTAGTGGAGGGATGCTATAAAGAACAGTTTCTTGAAGTGAACTTTCCTCCAGCTTAAAACAAAATTACACATGGCAGCATGGGAATGGATATGATCGCATAGAATGTCTATTTCCATTAATTAGTTAAGAATAGTTATCTTCTGAATTTTAATTTAACAAAAACCCAACACATGTTTCTGTTCTTTTCAAAGGAGAACCAGGGGTTTACAATGACAGGAAGTAAATTTCCAATTACCTTTCTCCTTAACAAATAACTTTCTTTGCCCACGGTGTTCTCTTTGAAAATAATAAAGCCTTCAAACAAAGAGCCTAATAAGGCTATTAGTCTGGGGCAATAATAAAGTTTGAATGTAAGCTTAAATTCAACCATCATCCATCCTGTTTCTCTGAACAAAATGCAACTGTCTGAAATGCAGGCTGGTTTGACAGGACTTAGACAATTGTAGCAACATATCAATTGCGTGTTGTGATTTTACAGTTACTCCAATGCAATTGAATAATATTATTTAGTTCTACTTACTAATAGCTTAAGGGTGAAAATGGAGACTTGATTTAACTTATAACCATGTATTTTGTTTGATGAGTTTATTTCTAAAACAATAGCATTTACCATGCAATAACAATCAGTCTGGGTTTTTTTCTAAAGACTTGCCATCTGAGCATCATTGTCATAATCAGAACCAAGGAATTTAGGAATTAACCTTATGGTGGGATGATTAAGTAATTTGGAAGCACGTACTCATACAAATATAGGTGTAAGTCTACGGCTACATACAACACCATAGACTCAATATTGAATCCATTTTCTTTCTGCTCTGGATGTCTTCTACTCTGATCTTCAAAAGGTATACACTACTGTACTGGAGATAAAGGAGAAGGAGTAGCCAGTAAAATAAGTAGAATTCCAATGAAATAAAATTTTAAGCTGACATTTCTCAGAATATTTGCAGTGTTTCTACTCTTACTCAAATATGACCTTTTGACCTTGGGGTTCAGGATCAACTGCGGCAGCCACAGCCCACCACAGTGGTGGCTCTGTGGCCTGGGGTGGCAGGCTTTCTCAAAAACTTTTCACATGAACCACACTTAACTTCTTGCAATTCATCCAGTTAAGTCATCTAAGTGTGTAACATGGTTTTTTTTGAGATAGATTAGGCAAGTGAATCCTTCAGAAAAGTCTACCTTTGGAAATGCCTCAGCATACAAACTCACTAAGATTTACTGGTGCTTTGTGTTAAAAAGAGAGGAAATTATTTATTCTGTTTTATTTTAAAAATTTGGGATGGTTTTAACTTACAAGCTTCAGAAGCAAGGCTTGGATCCTCAAAATCCTTTTGCAATTACCGTTCATCATTTTAATAAAAGCACAAAACCAGATAAACATGCTACAGACCATTTTTGTCACATATATTGCTACCCTTACTTAAGAATATACTTTGATTCTATGGATTTTATTGCCTTTATGTTGGCCATTTTTGAATCAATAATAGTTTGAGGGATTGTAACTTCCTACGTTTGTTAGAATTACTCTAAGCAAATAGTTCTGTTCTTTGGATTGGTATTTCTAGTTCCTACATTACATTTTAATGCTTTATTTTGTGGCTTTTTTTTATTTTTACATTTTTGCAAATAGGCTGGAGGAATAAGTGCTTTGTAGGGGATGAAACGTCTGAGTTGCGGAACACGGAGAGTGGGATAAAAACATTTGTTGACCCTTTTTTATTTCTGTGAGCCAACTGGTTATTGCTTTTGCAATGGGTTCAAAACTAGTCAATCTCAAAACATATAAGAGGCCATAAAAAACCTCTTAATGCCACCTTGACTTTAAATACAGCATTGCAGTATAATTTCTCTGTCACCCATGTAGATAAAAATGACTAGTAACTGAAGATCTTCACTGTATTTATAGATTAGTATACACCTGTGATCACAGACACACATTTCTGAAGAAGTGAGAGCTATTCCATTTTATTATAGGTTTTCTTCTGATGCATACCTCAATAATGTTAAAAAAGGAAGGATTAAAAGGTTGTACATTCCTCCCCTAGAAACACTGTGCTCATGACTGAAAAATTCTGACATTTTATAACGGAAAGTAAGTTATTGGTTTAAAGGGAAAAAACAGTTTGTCATTGGGCTAGATCAGCTGTGCTAATTCTGTAGTTAAACTGAAACACAAGATAAGTGAAATTTGTGCTTTACATGCAACTGTCCTTAAATGAGAACATTGTTAATATTTTTAAACACGTAAACTTAAAATGCATTTGACTTTCTGCAACATCTTCAGGAAGGAATGCATTGAAATGTACTATTCACACACGACAAGGACACAACACTGTACTGTGAACACATCTCTTCAATTTTCTATCTTTCTCATTAGCATATTATGTAATTAAGTGGTAAAATTATTGTTCTGTGCAAGGTGCTCAGTCTCATTCATTCCATGACAGCAGATATACCTGATGAATTCCCCCCACATTAAAATAGCCCCTGATGAATTCACAATAAATGATTTTGTGCTGACGCTACCAATCACGATGGGACTATTATATTATTGTATCCACTTTAGACAGGGGGAGCTTAAAATGTGGAATGATGTGCTCAAGGTCACGAATGAAAACAGGAATAGGCAAAAATAGAGTTTTCTAAGTAACTTCTGAAAAGTTATAAGCTTAGATGCATTTGAAATATCTCCCAAAGCATCCTATTTTCAAGCTTAGTTGTTTGAATGCCCTTACAATCTGTCCCTTATCACTATGAAAAAAAAAAGTTGGTCCTGTAGCTGAACGATAGCTCATGCCACTCAAGATTTTTAAAATTGTGCTGCCAAGTAGAAGAAGGTGTCCCATTCCATATCATTTTGACTCTTTGTAGAAAAATAACAGTATTGGTGAGAAATTAAAAAAATTCTGAAAACTCAAATATGAGGGCTTTCTGGGAAAGGTAGACTTAAAAATAGCAAGCAACATAAATATTTTGAAGTTTATGTTCACAAAAAAGAAAAAAGAACAGCAAAAAGTGCTGAATACTTACTGCAAATAAACTGGATTCAAATCTTTTAAGCTTTAAAGTGAATGTGGAAATGTGTGATGTGGAAATGTGCTTAAAAGTGGAAAAGAGATATCTTTGGTGCATATTTTCTCTATTGTGGATTTGTTAGCCCTTAATCTCACATTTAAAACATTTCTCCTCAGGGAACAGAAGCAGTGTTACGTGATTTACAAGGTAAATTGCATAATAAATTAAAAAAAAAAAAAAATTACAAAATAGCCAAAATTTTATTTAAACAGTTCAGGAATAATCAACCACCTGATTACTACTGATACAAAATTTTCAGTGAAATCCATGTTTCCAAAAACCAGGGTGGCTTTCTGTTTTGTTAGTAATTGAATATTGGCTAAGTGTTGAATAACATAAATCCAAGGGCCAGTTTTATTTTGATCCATTTAGATAACTTTTTCCAGCAATATGGAGCTTCATGTTGCATTCTTTGAATGGGTACATTCAGTAAAGAAGCACAATTTAAACAAATAAATAAAATATGCATTTTTAATGTATCCCAATATGAACATGCAAGAATTACTGCCGAAACCATCTGAATATTTTTCATCTCTAGATGTACTATTGTGCATTGTAGGTGTTATATACGTTCATATAAGCAAATGTGGAACAGTATCTGTATGAAACAAAGAGAAATAAACTGTATTTGATCCATGCCATGTTTATTGTTCACATCAGAATTTTTGTTCTTGCTCAGTTTGTTGTGCTGCAATCATCACATGCTAGCCATATATAATTGGATTTTACTTTTCATGCCTTGTTATTTCTCTGAGATGAGCAGCATCAAAGAAAACAGTTCCCAGTTTGCTCTTCCTTATCTTCACCACTTCTTTTTTTCCTGCTCTGGAACAATGAAATGTGAATCTCTTCAGAGCCTTTGGGCCAGAACAGAAGGTAATAGTTGCGTCTCCTACTGTTTTTGCTATTAGTTGTCCTCCTGCTGGAGGTCTTTTAAGCTTTTGAAGGCTTGCTTTTGGAGATCATGAAACTGAGTCCTGAGTATTAATGCCTCCACTGTCCCTGAAATGGTTTGTTTTTTCTTGTCAGCCTCACTGCAAAGACTCTGCTGCCAGAGCTACCATAAATACCTCTAGTAAACATTCCTGACACATGTCTGGATTTAAACCAAAAAAATAAATACACATAAGTGGAAATGGCAAATATGAAGCTCGATTTTTGCCTACAGGATATAAGTGTGATTTTTTTTTTTTTTTAATGCTGACTACTCCCTGGGAAGCCTCTGAACCTGTTCTGGAGTACGCTCAATTTAAAGCTATGTAAAGGGCACATTTCAAGGATGGACAATTACATTTCATGAACATAAGACAATATTCTGAACAGCATCATATGAATTTTAAATAAAGGGAATGCCAAAATTACCCAGGTCAAAATGGATGCAGTGCTTAAAATAAATTTTGAACTAAGTCTAATTAATTATAATTGTGATCTATTTCATTAGGATTGACCTGATCCTGACAGGAAAATATGATGTAGCACACAGAATAGTAGTGTGAGTTATCAGCCTACAGCTGCACATGGTTAAATGTGAAACACTCATGAAGTATCTAGAAAACTTTGAAGCTCACAGTTATTCCAGGCTTTTGAAACTATATGAAGAATGCGAAGAGCAGAAGGTGTGGGTTTCTCTTCCGACAAGATGGTATCGAGGAGCAAGACTGGTAAGAGTTCAGTGTTGTTTTGGTGGATTGTGTTTTGATGTTGGAAAAGAAGGAAAGTTTCTATAATAGCTAAAATGGAAAAAATCTCACAGACATTTTAAGGGTATTTAAATTTTATCTCAATTTTTAAAATAATTTTCTGTTTAGATGATGGGGTCATGTGATGCATGGTTATTAAATTAAATAACCTTGGTATTCTAAAGTATTTTCACCTGCCTTCACTTCTTTACGTAAGATAGTCTTCAGAGAGATGTCCAGAGTAGCAGGCAGTGTCATTGCCTGAAAGGAAAAATGTTTGATTAGATGTTTGTTTGATATGCACACGCTATATGTGATGAACTAGTGAAAAAATAAAGCTATCTTTCTTTCTAAGAATCATAGTTCCTTTTGGTGTTTTGTCTCATGTTTTATAAGGTATTATGAGGTTTTCAGATAGCCTTTTTAAGGCAGACCCTTCTGGTGTGTTTCTGTCTCTGTGATAAATGCATCTTTTCTGTTGTCCTCTGGTCCTAATATACTTTTAATCCAAATATATTTTAAATGTGATAGATAAGGAGTGTAAAATTGTGGGAAGGTTTGTTTTTATAAAGCTTTAGCTCTCTAGAGTATATGACTATACACCTATATATACACACGATGATTGCTTCTCTTTAAAACAACGGAGGTGTGGAGAGGAGGAATGTAACAGGTTGACAGTAGTTCACGAAAGGTTATAGCGAGGGCAACACTGAAAAGAGAAGTGTGAAGTAATGTGTCATATGAAGACTTCTATGAAATGGTTACTGTCTACTTTTCCAACTTTCTCCTCTACCTTGGATTCTTGGTAAATCTGTTTCTGTGTAATAGTGAGCTCCCTTGTTAGATGAAGATAAATTTTAAACCATTTTTTATGAATAATATATTATTTCGATCTGTACCGGATGCTCTGATGACTCAGCTGCGATACACTTAAAATAACAAAAGGAGTCAAAATGCAATGGAATTATGTGCTAGGCTCTTTAATCTGTTATTTAATAAGAAAGATAGCTGATTAGGCAATGAATCAGATACGAACGAGCTGATCTGCAAATCACATTGGTAAGAATAATTTTTCCTAGCTAAGCTTTTTCTGTTCCAAAAAGATGCTAAAATGCCTGTAGAAGGTGGGAAATTTTGCTATGGTGCAAGTTGAATAGTAACTGGTTTCCACTAGTGAAAGCAAGATCCATGTTCAGTGGCTTTTGAGAATGCTCTAAGATACTGGGATGAAAACAGTAAAAGTTATGGACTCAGGGTTTTAAGCATAGCAAAAATTTTACTTCTGTCTCAAGCTTTTAAAATCATATTTGTAAGTATGAAGATGAAGGCAGTTGGGGTCACTTTAACAGAATTTGTTTTCTTAATGTTTACAGAAAACAACTGCTATGCTTTTTTAATTTGTAATTAATTTTTATAGCATCTGTCTGAAAAATAGTAATTTTGCTTTGTTTTCTTAACATCTAAATGTTTGTTTTAAAGCAGTGGGGAGATGTTGATAGGTTCGAATTAAGGGATTTATGTCTGTACATATATCTTATTTTTATTAACAAATCTGTAAGTTAATGATCATTCTGTAGCTGCTAAGTCCCAGTTAAATCCAAGCTAATTAGTTTGCTAATGATTAAACTGAAACTTCAGTGCAGCTGTATGAAAGACAAAGTGTCTCAGAGAGGAAACTTCAGCACTCTCAGCTTTTACTTAAGTTGATACTTTTATGATAGAGGATGGTGATGATGAAAATCCCATGCACAGATGCTAAGAAAGCAGATGCAAGTCTAAGTTAATGCCAGATAAACATAAGAAAGGCAAGATGTGAGAAAAGAATCCCTAGTATAGTTGTTTTGTTTTCTTCAGGAAAGTATTTTCTAACACAGAAAACGACTCAATAAAACTGCCATTTAATAAGAAATGTGTGGTAGGAGGGGAAAAAAAAAGCCTTAGCACAGCATAGCGTGATATTTGATAGGACATGGTACCAGATTTGGTAGGACTTCTAAATTTATTCTTGCTTCATTGATACTGAAGGAGGGGGAAGAACATTGGTTAATGGGCTTGTAGAAGGATGAGTGAGGTTATAATTTAATATAATAATGTTCTGTTGAGGCTGAGGCAGGGGACAGAAATAAATCAACTTTACTCACAACAAGTTGGAATCTGTCAACAGGAATATTGGATTATTCAGACATGGAATTTACTGGATTTGGACTTCCTGTTATCAATTAAACCAATTCATTATTACTTTTATTATAAAATGGGATTGTCAGTACAGAATAATTTGTTTCTTTTAGTGAACATGAGGTATACAATATTTTGACTATATAAACTTTATTCATCATTGGATTCCATTTTTGGGAAGTATATATGAGTATTTAAGTGATAATGAAAATTGTTGAATTTCTTAGTACACGCATTACTCAAATTCAGTGCACTGAGACCTGCAAATCAATGAACTTCTAAAGATATCTAGTGTATTTTGACAGAAGTATAAATCTTAGTATATCTATTTCAACCTTCTCTCTTCCAAACTGTTTTTTAAAAGCATAATTTTTGTATCTTCTTGCTGCCCCACCAAGTAAATATTCTATTGAAAACCTTTAATATTTTTAAATTCCAGATGTTCACAGCTCTGTGTAATGTGTATCTCTATATGCACATGCCAAAGTGATAGCATAGTTTTGTGCAGAGCTGTGTGGTGCCTTAGCTGTACAAAACAACACTTATCAAAAAGTATTATTGAGGGGAAAAATTTTCTGAAGGTGAGCTACAAAAAGAACTGTTTTCAGTGCTTTAAGTTGAAAACCAGACACTATTGTTAGCTTCTTATTGGCAGTTGTCCCAATAGAGAATCTCTTACAAAGTGAAATAGTATATAGCATTCATAAATAGGCTTCCAAAACGGAGTAATATGACAGACGTATCTTATGAAGACTATATAAAAGGATAGTGTTTCTTTGGGTGGCATTCATAATGCTACTTTGATCTTTAAATCAGTGAATTTTATAGCCAGTTGCATCCCCCTAAAAAAAAAACAACAAACCAACGAACCTCTCTTCCTGTTCTTCCTTTTGACTTGAATACTACACTAGCAAAAAATGAACCTCGTATCTAATTCAGTCTCTGTCTTATAAAGTCTTTTCTGTAACTGCCAATAGTGAGCCGAATATTCTTACTGAGGGAAAAAACCCGAACCTACAATAACTTCAGTAACTCTACTGCCTCTGGTGCATGTGAGGGAATCCTTGTGGATGTAAGGTTTACCCTCAATGGGTAAGACTAGTGGCACTGATACTTAAATTAACATGCCGCCTTTGTCAACAGCAAATGCACTAGCAGCATAATGCTGCTCAGAAACATGTTCAGAAACAGAAACATGTTGTGTTGCTACTCTGGAAGTAACTGGCACAGGAAAAACTACATGTATGGTGATCACTAAACAAGTCTAAACATGTATGAAGCCTGAAGCTTGTTTTCCCCAAAGGCAGCAAGCAAGTTCCTTCTGATTCCTTCAGAAAACACAAGTACACTAAATGTATGAATTAAATGTATACATGTTGTGGTTTTGCCTCCACTCAGGAGCTGATCATCACACAATACTTTCTCTGGATGGGAGGAAGAGGGAGAAGGAACAGGTAAAAAAACAAAGGCAAAACTTGTGGGTTGGGATAAGGATAGTTAACTGGGACAGCAGAGAGAGAGAGAAATAACAATAATAGGACTTTTATAGCAAAATACACAAAACTGGTGATACACAATGCAGTTTCTCGCTGAGCTGTATAACTCACACTGTACAGCTCAGAGCTGTCCCAGAACTGTACCATCCCCAAAAAACTGCACATACTGGAACTATGCATTCTTCCCCCCACCACTCTCCCTTTATGCTGACCATGATATCACTGGCATCTTTGGCCAGTTTGGGTCACCTGCCCTGGCTGCGTCCTCTTCCAGCTTCCTGGGTGCCCCCAGCCTTCTTGTTAGCAGGGTAGCATGAGAAGCTGAAAAGTCCCTGACTGCAAACACGGCATTCCACCAGCTGCTAGAAAGAAAAATAACTTTATCCTACCTGAAACCAGGACAATACAAGTTAGAAGTGTACATTTTTACAGGGTGTAAAGCACTGCTGGGTTTAAACTTGAAACCACATGTAATCAGACACTGACTAAACTAAGGCCTTCTAATAAAGTTTAGAAATCTGTTTGACTAGGCAGTTTTTATCTGCAGTGATATCTATAACATATTTATGTACTACAAAAAGGTTGTGGAAAGTAATTTGGATGAGTTTAATAACTTTCACACAGTATTAAAATATATATCTAATCCAGGGGAAGAAGTGATCGGGCCTATCAGTTCCAGGAAGGGTACCTGGAAAGATAAAATTATGTAAGAAAAAAAAACAACAGTCTGTTACAGGACACAATTCAGCATGAAAATTATTCATATGTTGTTTTCCTTCTTAGTAAATAGATTGAGAAACACATGGGAATGAAAACAGTCAATGCAATCAATTTTACCAGTTCACCTAAGACAAAGGAACTCTTGCTTCTTAGCTTGTCTTTTCCTGAGTAGAGGATATACGGAGAAAGCTTCCCATGCAGAATTTTTTTTCAATTTTGAAGTCTTCCTTCAAAAGTCAAATGCTCTCTTAGCAAGCAGAAGTCTCCTATTCCTTTAGCTATGACAGGTATTGTTCAGGCAATGAGAGCTTGCCTGAATTTGAACCTGTTGGCAATTATTCCTTCGGGCTGTCATGCAAATTTTCAAAATGAAGCTGAAGAACAGTGTGTCTCTGTGTTCATTGAAAAATCTCTCTGGATCCAACGGAGAAAATTTTTGGATACTAAAATTTTGGACTCTCCTATGCCACTGGAGCAAAAATTGCTGCTTGAAAATATGACTATAACTAAAAGAGTCTCTATAAATAAAGGTATGAATGCTTGAGTGTATACTAGCCTATGAGATGATTTTTTCTGTCTGATTAACACTGGTGAAGATCTTGAGCAAGAAGTTAATCCTCTAAAGTTTATGAAATGTGAGTTTATCTTTGCTATAGAACAAGTCCTTAAATTCAGTGTCCTGAAGAAGATGAAGCCTTGTAAGAACTGGTCTTTAAGGTTGTTTAAATCTTGCTTTAACTCTTTGTTTTAAGAAACTTTGCAAAAATTTTAAATAAGAAAACCACCTGGGACTTCCTAAATGCTACAAAAAAGCAAAATCCCTTCATGAAATCCAACCTAAAAAATACAACTCATGACTTGTGATGG
The DNA here is from genome assembly GCA_013400835.1 of Zapornia atra. Classification (NCBI taxonomy): domain Eukaryota; kingdom Metazoa; phylum Chordata; class Aves; order Gruiformes; family Rallidae; genus Zapornia; species Zapornia atra. The sequence goes on from VZTU01010358.1 coordinate 22,157, forward strand.
TGACTTTCAAGTTGTAGAGCATGCATGCCAAAGGTGGAAAATAATTTGGGCTGCAAGCTTGGCCTAAATAGATAATTTTATCTTATAAAAAAGAGGATGAAACAAGTACACTAAAATTTAACTGACATAAGATTACTAATCTGCATATTCTTAATTCCTGTTTTATATAGAAGGAAATTGAAGGCAGTCTTGCTCTTGTGTGTATGGTTACTTAAAACATACTTTAAAGTAACCATAAAACTCTGCCAGTATATGAGTAAGAATAATAGTGGCCCACACTCTGCAGATGATCTTCTAAGAGTCCGCATTGCAAAGACTGTAGAGGTCGCACACTTAAAATATACATCTGTGTTTTAGTAGAGCTCCTGGGAAAGTTTTGCATGTCTTTGATAATAAAAACCATAGTTTGCATATCAAGACAGTAAGAACTCTTTGTGGAAGGATTAGCATTGTGATTTCTTTTTTTGGTTATTTTTATTTGGAAAACAAATTTTAATAATAAAACTCAGATAAATGCTATATGCAACACGACTCCATCTCTTACATGTTTTGTCATTCATAAATTCTTGGTATTATGTAATTTTCTTCCACCAAGAAAGCTCTGGGTAAGACCTAAAAGTAGGCCACAGATGAGAAACAGTTGCCTGCTTCCCTGGAGGATGAGGGTTGGGTGGCAGGTGGGCTTTGTACAGAGTTAGCTTTAATAGCACCTTAATTAAGTGAAGGATATTAATTGTGAAGCAGCTTTGTAGGCAGGACAGCTCTTGATGCTGGAATTTGATCCTAACACAGGAGCAAAACTGCCTTCAGGCCATACGTCGACAGCATCTTCTGTATGGCTCAGGAGTATCTCATCATGCAAGCCTACAAAAGGAGCAGGAAGTCACTAGTAAAATTTAACCAGATAATTCTGGTTTCTCTAATCATGTACAGTCCATGTATTGATACATCTTGAAGTTATAAAACACTGGAGTCCCATCAGGTTTGCTTTTCATTGTACAACTGTAAACTGTGACAGTTTAAAGATATGCCAGAAACAGCAAAGCTAAGTAATGGTGGTCTTTGTTATATGTATATGCTGTCTGATTAATGAAACTCTGTGCTAGTATCTTGGATTATATGTAAAAAATTATCATAGCACAGTCAAGTGATTAATTACCTTATTTTGCTCATATTTATCAGTGTGACAACCATCATGATGTTTAGTTTCACTTAATAGGATTTTTCTCTACTCAAATTTAATAAAACTTTGAAATAAAGCAACTTTGTGAATCACCAAACTGCACCACTTCCTCAAATAATGAAACAAACTAATAAACCATAAAGTATCAGTATTATGTTCTGGCATAACTTAGTTTAGAAGGGATTTTTGGTAGTGTACATTGAAGAAAGTTATTAAGATGATAGTCCACCTGGCAGGTTGCAAGATCCATTTACTGTGTACTGTGGTGACAGGTGTAAGTTGTTGGAAGTGGCCGCTAATCCTGAACCAGTTTTTCTTTCTGTTCTCTATTTTAACCTTATTTCTGCGAATAAAAAGTTCGGGATGACTTGTTTTCAAAATGGCATATTAATTTTCAGCTGCTAAATGCATAGTATATGACGGCAAATGTTTTTTATATAGCTGTTACAGCAAAATCAAATGCAGCACATAATTTAAACCAAGATGATTGTTGCTAAGGATGTCCACTGTAGAACTCTACCCCTGTATTAGCTAATGTTTATCCAAACAATGGGCTAATAAAGATGTGATTGTCAAAAAGTAGAAGCATAACTGATACATTGTTAATTTGACCAATAAACCTTGAAGAATCACTGAGGTTTGCCAAAGACAGAGGAAATTAAGGGAAACGTAATTCCCACAGGGGGAATTACCTGCAACTGCCAGCTCATGGAATACCTACCCCAATTACACCACCAACTCAAAAGAAAGAACTGTTAGGCATGCACATTAATTTACATAGTAGGTGAAGGCTTATTAACCAATCATATAATGTTAAATAATACATATGTAGTAGAAACATGAATGTGTTAAATGTATAAATAGCCACTGATTGGGAGCTTTGGTGTTCTGTCTTGGGAGAGGAACACATATCTGCAAAAATGTGCAATAAAATACCTCTGCTATGTGTGTTTATTGGTGTACTGCACACCAGGTAAATGAACCCCCAGATTTAGAACAACACAAGCATGGTAAGAGTTTGAACTTTTGTCATTTTAGGACTGATTTTTTTTCTAAAGATACTTTGTCAATATGTCTTCAAACAAGAGAAATGTGAGAAAAAAGCTTCCGGTAGCCAAGAAGCTTGTTTCTATAGAAACATTTTGTTTTCTTTAAACTTTTCTTTTTTTCTTTAATAAAAAAACATCTGAAATAAACACCATCAGTGTGACAGACGCAGATGTTCATGTATCTGTTCCTTTGAGACAGGTTTTGAACAATTAGCTTTGGCAGCTAATGCTGAAGAAACACAACTCAGTTGCTAGAGATACTGAGTAATACAGTGTTTTGGATCTCATTGGGTAGTGAATAATTGCCATCTCTGATTCCACTCCAGCCACTCTTGCAGCTGCTTGGGAATGTAAAGCCAGGCAGGATGCAAGTACTGATCCACTAGTCAAGGCTTTCATTTCCATCCATGCCTCACCAAGCTTCAAGATCTTCGATGATGTCCTGGCAACAGCTTGTGGTTTTGTGGTTGGGTTTTTTTTGTTGTTTTTTTTTTAATAATCGTGTTATTTATTGCTGTTTGATGCTAACCTCTGCCTACCTAAATGCTCCCCGCTGACATGCTGCCCCACAAAACTGTTTGATTTCAAGCATCTATTGATCTTACACTGCTCATAGTTAGAATAAGTTTTAAAAAGACCCTCATGAATTTCAATATGGCAAAAGTAAAGTGTAGCTGGTGAGAAGAAAGAGTTCTTTAAAATGGTGCAGTAGAGCAGCTTTACTGGAAAGGACCCTGCTACTGTGGCAGACACAAGCTGAACATGAGCTGTGTGCCTTGGCAGCAAAGATGGCAAGAGTTATTCTGGATTGTGTAAAAAGTAGCATATCTGGTAGATAGGGATAGTGATTATTCCCCTTAACTCAGTACTCGGTAGACTCCGTCCAGAACAGCGTGTCCCATTTTGACACTGCATCATGACCATTGAAAGAATATGATGAACGACTGTTGATGTCTGCAAACTGGAAAGAGTATGGGGTGGGAGGGCAGAGCTGGAGCAGCTGGTCTATGAGGAGATGTCAAGGCTTGCTCAGACTGAGGGTGAGAGTGCTTTCAGGAGGATCAACAGCAGCTTCTTGTATCCACATGGAAGTCATTAAGATGAAGGTAGTCTCTTCATTGCTCCAACAAGGTTGTCAGTTTAGACAGGCTCACCAGTACTTTCTGTAGTTTCTCTTGGTTTTAGCTAAACTGTTTTCAGCTGTTTTCTATAGCATTCAGCCACAGTTATCAATGTTAAATGAAAAATGTTCTCAGGCTTCTTTTACAAAGGAAGGAGAAGGAGCAGGGTAATTAAGGAAACAATACAGTCTTCAGGTTTGGTTTTATCTATTTATTAATTCATAAAGGATCTGACTAACAAAAATGCTATTCAGGAGTAGTTTTATTTACAATTTATTTCCTAAGGCAATTATGTAGAATCAGGGTAGATGTTGACAGTTCATGGAAGAAGTTGTATAAGTCAAGTTATGTTAAGTATCTGTACTGTAAGATACTCAGCTACAAGTAGCAGGGATCAATATTTAAGGATAAGTAAATTCTAAACCAATGTCTCTTCTGCTCTTGATATTATTCCAATAATAGAAGTAGTATGTCATCTGATAGTCTTTTGTTTAGAGTTCGCTTCACTGAGCAGAGGAAGTAATTGCCCACACATTGCTAGTAACTCTGTCTAACGCTAAAACTATATTGAAACATGGTGTTGAGTCTTCATTTAGAACTTAGAATTAAGACTAGGACTGCAGAAAGATTCTTTGCTACAGTTTCTTACTGGGGCCTGGTAGTTCATTAATGCGTCAAATAGCGAAGTACTGTGCTGTAAAATGAAGCAAAGTTCATGTATATGGTCCTTCTTAGGAATTTAATTAGATATCTTTTGTGAATATTTTTATTAAAGAATGCTGAATCAGCTTCCAGAGCTAATTAAAGTTATAAATGTGGATACATAATCATAAATGCTTTTGTTGATTACAAGCTGAGATCAATGTTCATTTCCTTGCAAGTAGCTTTCAACAACCACTGAACAAAATAGGGTTGCAATTCAGTTTTAGTATTCATTACCTCCAAGATTAGACTACTAGCAACATACGGGATAAATAAGATGTGAGATCCTTTTACCAGACAAATACAACCTCATAAACTCATCCGAGATTAATGAGAATTTCAATGAAATAAACATGCAACTATTTATTGCATGAATTCATACTTGAATCAGTGTTATCTGCCTGGTTTTAATTTATAGTGTAGCAAGCAGAAGGTCGTATCCTATGATCTGTGTATATTTTCTTACATCTTCATTGTTCTTATGAGCTTAATTCCATGCAATCTTCTGTATTAAGCAAGAATTATGCTATACACAAATACTGCTTTTATTACTCAGTATGTATTTATTTATCATGTAGATTATGCTATTGTCATTAACATTCCTGTATTCTAAAAAAAATGTATAGTGCTCACAAACTGCAGAAAACCAATTATGAAGATGTGATTCACAGCTTACTCTAAAGTACTTAGTCATTTGATGTACTCTTTTTTTTAGTAAACTTCAGTCTTCAATTGAGGTTTTACCTAAGTGGGCTAAGGAGTCTTGAGTCATTTCAATGAGAGCTCATAATGTTTAGGCTTTTCATGCCAAGTTTGGCAAAATACAGAACTAGAGTATTGCTTGTCTCTGACTTGTGCTAATTCCTATAGCTTAAAGTATCGTCGGTACCAAGCAGAACAAACCTATACCATCCACAGGAAGCCAGTGGGGGGAAGGGTAATGTGGATTTTCTGAAAGAACTGTTTGTACCCGCTATTGTACCTAATTCTCTATAGTTCAGAATGAAATATTGTGTTCTGTAGTTTAAAAAATTTTCCTCTCTTAGATAAAGAGAAAATTAAGTCTGTTCTTGGCTGCTGTGGAGTAGGAATTTCGAAATTGTCCAAGTCTTTAATCTAACATTAAAAACAAAGTATATTTTAATAATTTTTGGATATGTTATATAAATGTAATGATAGCACATATATTATAATAAATATTACATTATAGACACAGAATATTAAATTTCATACTTCTTAGTAATTTGATCAGTTGAATTGGTAACTTCATCTTGCTTTTCGAAACACTAACCTATCTATTTAATTTCGGTTTTACATGTAATGAAAACTATAATCTTCTAGGTCGGAGTTGATGCAGTCTGATAAGGCATCAGTGCTGTGATGTCCATCTTTGGAGAACAGTGACAGTCCTGGCAATACTCATCAATCCTGTGGTTTGATTTGAGCCATTTTTGTGTCTTCCTATTGCAGTCTCCCAGCTTCTCAGGCAAAGTTTGGGAGCTGCACGCTGCTATACCACAGCCCTGTTGCCTAGAGGGGCCGTTTGTCCTCCAGACATTATGTAGATGTGGCAGCTCTCTGACTCTCAGACACTCCTAGAGCAAGCTAAATGCATGGAGGACACAGGCACATGGTCACCAGCCAATTGCTAACATGGCTAAAAAAAGCTACCAACAGGTCAGGGCCAGACTCATCCTGAGACCCTGCGCTGCTAGCTCTCTGACAATCCTCTGACTTTTTAGTAGGAATGGCAAAAGAGTTTTCTGGGCTATACAAGTACTTGAGCTTTAATAACAGTTAGATATCTAGACATTTCTTTTACCACTGGAAATGTTTTGCTTTTTTTTTTTTTTTAATAAAAGTAATCAACATCTTTCTTAGTGTTTTCTGTCATTTAGAACAAACATTATTACAAATGTGATTCCTTGTGTCAGTATCATGCATCACACTATTTTGTGTTTTTACAGAAAATACTAAAACTTGACAGTAGCTTGGAGTACTTCTTTTGGAAGTTTCCAATGAAGGATTAGAAAAGATAGGTTCACAGATGGGTCAGTCGGTCTACCCAGTACAATGGTGTTTGGAAATAGATTCAGCTAATCAGGACTGATTACTGAATGACATGTCTTCTAGGGTTTCAGCCCAGAACGTAATTCTGTTTTGTGAATGTGCTGACTCTTGTAGGCTTCTTATGTGATTGCCAGGGATATTTTCCACCAGCAAAATGGACTAGGCACACTGTTCATGGTAAAGGCTTGAAATTTCTGTTGCTGCAATAGAAGTAAGTTCAAGATTTCATTGTATCAGTCTGTAGATGTGTGGATTCACTGGCTCATACCAAAGATCGGTGTAGCCTTGCTTATTGTCCTGTCATGCAAGTGATTCCAAATGGACCATGATCGCCATATGCAATACACCTCTCTTTCACACTTTCCTAGACCCCCAACTATTTTCAGGAGGTTTTTTTCTATGCCTAGCAAAGCTTTGTCTATTCAGTCACTTTTTGATTCGTTTCGATTATTTCTTGTTTCTACTTGAACACTTGTAAACTTCTTCCATTCAATATGTCCTCTGACAGGAGTTTCATAGGTCTACTACACACTGTGTGAAATATCTTATACAGAAAACACTTGCTCACACCATTTCAGTGAGTAGGTAAGATACCTAAAAACAGCCAATGGAGAACAATCTTAAGATACACCACTCCAAATTTCAAACATTTCTTGAAGAGCTAAAAATGATATGCTTGTAAGAATTGGACTACAGTCTAAAATATCCGAATAAGAAATCTTTCAGAGAACTTGTTGGTTACATTCATCATGTTGGAAGAGGAATACTTTCCCCAAAATGTAGTATGAAAACTACTTCTTTTTTCTATCTTTCAGTTGTCAAATGCCTACTTTCTCCTGTGTATTATGTAACGGTGAAGCCTGACATTTTCATTAAATATTTTCATTAAATATTATTAATTTATCTTTTAATAATATTTTCCATTTATTCATGTAAAATACAAAAATAAGCAGCTTTTAGCTTGTTGCCACTTTACTTACCACATACATTGTTTTTCTTATTCAACTACTTGATGAAAGGTGGCATTGTGTTACTGATTTAATGGTTCACAGATCCTACTATAATTTAACTTAGATAATCCCTCAACTGAATCTGCAGAACAGGAAGTAATTTTAAACAAAAGCTGCAGGCAGTTGGTTTTCTCTCTTGTTTTAGCATTTCTTGCCTAAGCAATCAATGAGCCCAGAAGAATAAGGCATAGTAGATTTATCTTTGAAAATTGACACCAAGCAGATAATGATCATAAACCTGACATTTTTATGGCATAAATTAGCAGCTAAAGGAATAGTTTTTTTTAAATCTTAGTTTAAGAACAAGTTAATAAATATTGAAGAAAAAAGTTTTGATTTATTTGTAATGTCTGAACATATCATATCTTATTTATCTCTTTCACCAATAGAAACTGGGTGAGGGTTTACTAAAGTGGTATTGTTCCTACAAAAGTAAACTATGACAACACTGTCTAGAATTCCAGTGGTGAAGTAATAGGTCTTAGTTACTAATGTAGGATTTCCCTGATATTTTATAAACCAAATAATTGTGCTTTTCAGCACAATTCAGTATGTAAATCTGACTATTTATTCTAATTTAGTGCATTATTCTGAAACTAATGTATCTAGATCATAAATCCTTTTAGATTCTAAGAATGCATCTTCAGAAATGTTTCAGAAGGTATTTAACCAAAATACATACCATGATAACCAACATGTTTTGACATAATTTCAGTTAAGAGTTTAAGATGTCTTTCTCATCTGACAGTCTAGAATCTCAGAACTACTGGATTTTAGTAGAGTCCCTTGCCTACAAGATCCTGTTTAAAGGATTATTGCCTTTTCTAGATGGCCTTCAGTCACTTCTTAAAATAAACCATTTTCTTACTCTATACCCAAGCCTAAATTATTTACAAAAGTAGTTGTGTGCACTCACAGTGTGGACAATTTGAAATGTCTTTTCTAACCACAAAAAATGCCTTGCCTGTTCTCCTGGAGGTCCTAGTCTTTCTAGCAAGTTAAAGCTGATTAAAGAAATCGATACTTGCCTCTATGGTTACATCAAGTGAAAATATAAACTTACCGGTCGCATAGTTCTTGAACAGTGAACACCATTAGTTAAAATTCAGTAATGTTAACATGTTGCAGGTGCTTTGTGTGTAAAAACTTAGTGGTGCAAATCACAGGTTATCAATCTTTTAATTTCTTGGAAAGGAGAGCAAGGAACATTTTACTTTTAATTACTTATCCACTCTCCTGAACTCATATTTTGGGTGGAAGACTGCTCAACATATTTGTCTCCAGATAGAAGATTGTCTGCATCAACTGCCAGGTGACACTTTCTTTTTTCTTCTTCTTCTTCTTTTTTTTTTTATGCTAGAGACACACATAACATGTTAAGACATGAACTATTACATTTCTGAATTTAGGTTAAGGTGTGTATATATATATATGCTTGTAAGTTTGCTGCTTGTGTGTTTTCTCTTGATGATAAAATTTCATCCATGAAATCCTATGCTGAATATTAATTAGATTTTGCCGTAAGTTTGCATACTCTCAGCAACTATCTTCCTTTTGAAGTGGAGGAACATAAGATCTGAATTATGGACCACTGGATTTTTGTCCTGTAGTCTTCATTAGAACATCGTGTATCCTTTTGTGTTGCAGTAAGTAGGATATCTTTAGGATGTGCCTAAGAATGTGCTTTAAACTGAATTCAAGTTACAAATAGAAAATAAGAAAGAACTGTAGCCAACTCCAAGTTCTTTGAGTGGTGAAAAGAACTATCAGTGCCACTCAGCACTACAGAAGGGTACTAATGTAAACTTGGTATTCAGTCGTTTCAGATATTAAGGCCAGTACTTACCTAAAAAATTAGGTATCTGCCTCCTTAGGTGAAAGGTAACAAACTAGTGACATTTGAATTCATAGCCTATTTTCTACTGATTTCTGGGTAAAATGGAATGTTCTATAGTGTAAGAAAAGGGTTTGAAAAGTGTTTCACCATTTCTGTGATATTGTTTCTTAATATATATATCTTAAAATCTGTCACTACTGTACTCTCCTTTTTAACCCTTTATAGAATGGATTTTGGGAAGAAGTTCTGTAAATTCTCCTTTCCCTAGTAGGAGAATAAATGGAGAGGAGGCAAAGACCACAAACAGTATATCTTAGACTGAGTTTATCTATCCTCAGTTCATATTTTTTTGAGTAGAATGCATTTTTTCTATTTTGTTATATCTTTAGTCTATTTGATTCAACTGAGTCCCGATAGTGTCTGAAATCCTGCTGTTCTAGACAACTTCCTTTGCATTTTAAAGAAAAGCTATGTACATATGGCAAGTTAATTGGCAGTCAGAATGATTTGTGCCTTTACATCTGAAGGAAGAAACAAAATATAGATGTTACGTCCTTGAAAGGAAATAGATTATGTTCTATGAACTGGAAAAATCTTGGTGCTAAGAAATGTGAGTACTATTCAGTGACAAGTACTTGTTAGTCTCTGTATATGGAGATTATTTTTTTTTAACACATGTAACTTCCT
>VZTU01010359.1:0-57003 GCA_013400835.1 Zapornia atra
CAGCCATGATGATTCTATGATTCTCAGCAAAGCAGACAAAGCATTCTATCACCACTGCCCATGGGCAGGCAGGTGTTCAGCCATCCCCAGGAAAGCAGGGCTCACACATAATGATTACTTGTGAAGACAAACTCCATCACTCTGAATGTCCCTCCTCTTCCTTCTTTCCCCAGCTGTATGTACTGAGCATGACATCATATTGTATGGGATATCCCTCTGGTTAGTTGAGGTCAGCTGTCCCGGTTGTGTCCCCTCTCAACTCCTTGTGCACCCACCAGCCTCCTCACTGGTGGGGTGGGGTGAGAAGCAGAAGAGGCCTTGGCTCTGTGGCAGCACTGCTCAGCAGTAGCTGAAACATACCTGTGTTAGCAACACTGTTTTCAACACAGTCCCATGTTAGCTACTATGAAGAACATTATCTCAACCCAAAGCAGCATACCCCTTATACCACTTTTTGAACAGTCAGAGGGTTTTTCCTTCTGATAGCACCAGATTATGAGGAAATAAATACTTTTAAAAAAAACCAACCAACAAAAACCTGACAGTCTTCATGTTTGGGAGTTTTTTCTCTTCTTAATCTATACCTTTCAGATCTTACTTTTTTAGAGTAAAAATCGTATTTCTTTATAAAGTTCATGGCATAATTAGAATTGCTTCTACAGAAAGTCTGATTGGAAAGAAGAAATTATCTGAATCATGTCAAATGTCCAATAGCAGTTTAATAAATCTGAACAGTAACAGAATTATTTTAAATTAAAGCAGTAGAACAATTTCTGTCCTTGATCTGTTCTTCCTGGCTCCAGCACTTTCCTCAGAAGAGTAGCTATTATAAAGCTATTTCAACCCAAATGCTTTCTTGACCCCTTTTTGTTGGAGGAAGCAACTACAACATGGTCTGAGAAACAGTACAAGGTACCTTTACAATATATCAACAGAATTGCACGTTTATGTAATTTACCTCAGTAAAGTGAATCGGCTTTTCTAAACTTCTTTTAGTTGTAACACTCAATCATATTATTGGTAGGGCTGCTAATACTGCCTATTCTCATTACTCACCAAGATCCTGTTTTCAATGGGATAGGTCTTTACTAAAATTGAACCATTTAGGATGAAATATTCTATGCCAGAAGACTGCCTCAGCAGGAATTGGTGATTATCATAAAGTAGTGCTGATAACTGTAATTTCAACCAATATCCTTCAGGCATTTCCAAGAAGGAAGATGGGAAAAAAGTGTATCTCCATCTTAAAAACTCTGTGGTACTTCCTCCCTCCCTTCTCCCAAGCCCCATTTGAAAAGCCACTCTTTTGTGTGGGGCAGGAATTGAAATTAGGCAAAAAAAAATCCTCAGGAACTGTATGACTTGTGAAGACTTAATGGATATTTGCCTGCATTTGGGCAAAACTAAGACCTGTAACAATCTGCAGTTTTGATTAGTAGCTGTGAACTGTTCTATGTTGTCATACTACATGGAAAAAACAAAAGTATTTCCAGCAAGGTTTTATTTTTCTTTTACTGTAGTCCTTCTGTCTACGTCTAGATAAAGAACTCAGGAACACACAAGTGCTTCTGGCACCCATGATACCACTTCAGAGCTCATACCAATGCACCAGCTATGTCTTCCAGGTGTGCAGTGGAAAAAGCAACACTAAAGATCATGAGGTCCTCAGAAACAGCCATCAAAGTTATACAAATAACGTTTTAAAATAAGGTCACGCATTCACAGGAGAAAAAAGATACTTGTTGGAACAGTGATCCCATGGTGTGTCCTGAGGGAAGACTGGCTTTCTGATTGTAATGCTTAAGATTATCTTTGTTCTATGGTGACATATAGAAGTTATGCTGGTTTGTTTTGGTTTTTTAATTTTGGCTGGGTATTGGGTTTGTTTTGTTTTGTTTTTAAATAGAAACAGCCTCACTCTTCCAGGTACTTATTTCTCAGATCATCTAGCAATGTTCAGGTATCCATCTGCTGCCAGCTATGGAAATTTATCTACACGTTCTACTGCTCCTTCCCACTACTAGTTTAGTTAACTTGGGCATATGTCAAAAAAATTTTGCAATTTTCCTGAAGGCTTTGCAACTCACATATAGACATGCAGTGTTTGAAACTTTGTACTTTAATTTCCATTGTTACTTGTTACTTTTTACTCAGAATAATAAACACATCCTTTAATTAATTAGAGGTTTGTTCATAATTCCAAGGCAAACTTTGTGAAGAAACAGAATTAGTTTAGCCAGAAAATGCTGTCCCTCATTTGTGTGTCTTCTCCTGAAATGGAAACATGCAAAATTTTTAAAACTACATAATAATATAATGGATCAAAAAATTTAGCACCCCTACAGATTGACAGGAGTAGCAGATCGCATGTCTTTCACACATCAGAGCTCAAAAAGAAAACTAGTGTGCTTTAAAAGGAAAGAACACATGGGAGAAGAACAAAACCGGGGACAAACAAATCTACCTAGGCATTTCTTTTTAATTTAAAGCATCACTCAAAAGCTTTCATGAGATTTGAGGGATGATTATCCAAAAAAAAATACTGCCACAAATTTATACTTAATTTCATTAAATCATCAAAAGTAATTTAAAGGCATTAATGAAGCATACCTTATATGCAACACTTTGTGAAAATTACTACATCTATATTATCCATGATTAACTGGAGCATGTTAGATATACCCAAAACACATAACTTGCATTGATCTCTCACGTCTCTTTTCTCTGAGCAAATTCTTGGTCAAGATGGCCTTCCCATGCTTGGTTGTAAGATGATGGCGACATCAATTTAGACAGCCCAATGGAGGGGCCATGCTGCGGACAGGTTTAGTCAGTCACTGTGACCCCACATAAGGTACAACTGAAATCTTCCTGCTAGATAGCAATGCTGCTAGTTTTAATCCCTGTTTTCTCTGGTGCTTTCCTCTGGCAGAGTAAAATCTGATGGTTTTACCACTTAACGTGTGCTGTTTGATTCATACAGAAGACAAATGAAGAGGTAGACAGTCAGCCAAGACCTGGCCTGATTTTTTGTAGGTCTTCTTTTGCGTAATAGCTCCAGAATATTGAATGAGAAGGCATGCAAACCGTACATTTGAGATCATGCAGATGTCAATGTAAGCATAGATACATAGTGTTGGTGGTTAAAGAACTCTATAACTTCTTTTAAAGCATTTGTTCTCTCTCAGCATATTCATGGGTCTGTCTGCACATTTACAGAATTAAAGACGAATCTCTAACTTCAGGAAGCCTCTAAGCTTATTTATGCTCTCATCTTCACATCATGCATTTCATTTTTTCTCTCTAAAGGTGTCTATTATTTGAGCTTCAACAGTAGAGATCTTAGTAAGAGATTTGCTAAGAAGAGAGTGAATACAAATATTTGCTAGTTGCATTTTATGACTGCTTCTGGTAACATCTGTAAAAATGCTGTGTTTCACATGTTACAGACTTCTGGTACTCACATGGCTTTTTTTTGCAGAAGATACTAATTAAATCTTTCTGAAGATGCTGCTTTTTTTTTTTTTTTAAAGGAAACAAAAAACCCAAAACCTCCCAAATAATTTTAGAACTTTTTTTTTTCTTTCATGTTCTTAGTTACTAAAATTAATATTTACTTCAGTTCGTTTTATAAAAGGTATTCCTGGATTCAGCTGTTTTTACTTTCCCTGCCAAACGCTACATACCAGTGTTTGGGGTCTTTCATAGCACCTAGGCAACATTTTAAAGGATTAAAAAAATATGTGGTGCTTTTCTTAAGATTATATACTGTCCTTTTATACATTTATGCATACATTTTGACTGTACTGTTGGCAATTGAGCCTAACTCATAGGATAGCTGTTGCTGAACGTCATCTCCAAAACATCATTATATCAGTCAGTAATTGATATCTGTTACAGAATAAAAATGAGCTGAAAAAAGATGAGTCTCTCACTTTAAAGGCAAAATATTTTATAGGAATATATTATATGTGCATGTAGATATGGCTCTTAAAATATCTAATGATAGTTTCCTATTTTCTTTTAATATTAGTTTCACTCACTTGGACAGATTTACATCCTGAGGTTCACATACACTTGTAGTATTTTGAATGACTGTAAGTAACTTTGTATGTATAGAGATCAGTTACAGAACATGAGGTTGTTCATTATAGAGTACATTAACATGAGGCTATTCATTAATAGAGTTTTAAATTATCTTGAGAAATATAAAATAAGTATTTCCTAGATAATTTAGATAGATATTTCTTAGGAAATACCTTTATATATTGAATGTTTTAAGCTATAAATGGCAGACAGAATTGTTATGGCCAGGAAGACACAATGCAGAAGGAAAAATCCAAAGTCAAGAGCCATAGAATCATAGAATCATAGAATCATAGAATCATAGAATGGTGTGGGTTGGAAGGGACCCCAAGGATCATAGAGCTCCAACCCCCCTGCCACAGGCAGGGCCACCAACCTCCAGGTCTGGATCTACACAAGGTTGCCCAGAGCCCCATCCAACTTGGCCTTGAACACTTCCAGGGACGGGGCATCCACTACTTCTCTGGGCAGCCTGTTCCAGCACCTCACCACTCTTTCTGTAAAAAACTTCCCCCTAATATCTAATCTAAACCTTCCCTCCTTTAGCTTTAGTCCATTCCCCCTAGTCCTGCCATTATCTACCCTTTTAAAAAGTTGAATCCCCTCCTGCTTATAAGTTCCCTTCAGGTACTGGAAGGCTGCAATGAGGTCCCCCCGCAGCCTTCTCTTCTCCAGGCTGAACAAGCCCAGCTCCCTCATATGCTATATGACACTAAAGTTACAAATGAACTTTTCAAGTTGACTTTTCTAAGGAAAAACAAAAAATGGAGGATTGTCCTGGTCTCACGAGAGTTATCATAAATGATTTTTTTTTTCTGAGAAATTTTATGGTGTTTTATCCAGTATAAACCTGCCTCATATAATACTAAAGGTCACAGTAATTTTATTTTTTTAATCTCATCTCTTATACCGGATACTCAGTGGTTTTTCAAACTACTCAATTACTTTAATAAAAGCAAAGTGAGTTATTACAGTGCTTGGAATAAGACATTTTCAAACAAAGATTCACATAAGAAAATGGCATTACGATATATTTAATTAAACTTTCCCTTCATGTATTTCATTATTAGATATAAGGCCCTGTATTCATATACTGTGAATGAGGAGTCTTACATTGTGCAAAAGCATTCCTAATTTAAAACTTTTCTCAAGTCTGAAAATATCCATTAGGCAAGTCGGCAAATTGCTGACAGCTTCTGTGGGGCAAAAAGGTTAAAAATGGATGTCAGGATCATTTGCAGTGGAGTATTGTATGTCTGTGACTGCCCCAAAATCGATACAAGTATCTGCCCTTCATAAGAAGTATCTAATGACCGAGCAGTGGAGATTTCTTCTGTTATGTTTTAGAAGACATTTTTATTTCACTTTGGTGGAGAAAAAAGTCTTGACTTGAAGAATTGAGTTTAAATTTTCAGTTCGGAATACTATTTCCCTTTCATTTCTTCATACACATGCATTTTATCAATGATGGACTCTACCAGGCTTTGTGCTAATTGTGAAGTTAGCCTATTTGATTTTGGCACTTACTGTGTTTTATCTCACTTCTTCTCCACCAATGACTAACAGTGTCATCGAATGAATCAATGTGCCACTTCAGACAGACTTACGCACCCAGCAGTATTTCAGCTGAGGAAGAGCTGGACTGCAGTGTGTGTTTCAGTACCTCTTTTCTTCAACTCCCTTGAGAAGTGTGGGTAAAAAGAATCTCGGCACTCTCTTAAACTGCTCTTTTTCTGTCAAGTGGCTGAAAAATAAGTTAGAAAATGTAAGTCTGAGCTGTTCTCAGAGTGCCAGAGAAGCTGAAACATGCAGAAAATTTATTTCTGATCTACATCATTTGCTGTAAGAAAGGTTTGTGTTAAATCCACACACAGTTCATGCTAAAGAATGCATCCAAGAGTGAGAAAGTCAAAACAATGTGTTTAAGTTACCCACAGAAATTGGTCTGAGTACTATGTCATCAGCAAGAATCATGTAAAAAACTCTCGGGCTGACAGGAAATATCATTGCCTTCCAACCTCACAGCATGCAGTGACATTGCCAATGTGTTTTGACTTAGCCCCTGAGGCAGCTGCAGTATAGCATGCCACCTTGGTGTTTTGCCATTGAAAATTGAAGGCAGCGGTCGGATTTTGATGGCTGTGTAGCCAGCTGTGACGGCACTTATCACACTCCATATAGTCCCTAACCTGTGGATTAACACTCCGCACTGCCTCATTTCTGCTGCCTCTTGCTACACACTCTGCCTTGTGAAAAAGTGATGGTACACTTGTACCAGCCCTAGTTCTGGTACACCAACCACCACGCTCTGTGGAGGTGGTGTATCCACCAGTGGATATAAAGATTTTCCCCAGGGTTATCTGGGGATCTCCAGGCCTCACAAATGTGAGCTCCTTGTCTGTGCTTGATTTCTTCTCTTCCTTCAGCCACATAAGATGAACCTTATTGCAGTAGGTTGTGGGTCAACATCAGAGCATTCAGAGCTCAGGTACATCCCCAACTCAGGATGGTTCCAGGGGACCAAAACACCACTGTTCCTTTTAGACGCACAGAAATACAGGTCGCTTTATAGATTGCTGCGTTTTGGGAGGTAGATTGATCTATGCCCTTTGTATTGCTCTCACTTTGTCTTGATGAGTTTCCATTTCTACAAAAACAATGAAATACGGTCATGTCCAAAACAGTCTCAAAAATTCAGTCAATTTGCACAAATTGAGGGTGCAAATTTAGAAATTAATGGTAACATTGTAGGAAAGTGACAAATGAACCAGTTCGCTACATCCTTTGGTCACATAATCCCACTGACTTCAGCAGACACTAGCTTAAACCTAAGCAGCAAGCCTTTGATTATATTTTTCCTTTCAGAGTGAGCAAATGACTCACAGCAGTCAGCTTGACAAACAAAATCACGTTTTCCAGTCATGAATAATTAGTGATTAAGCTTTGATGATACATTTGTTTATCATTTTTGATTCAAACTATAGTTTGTACCTGTAGAGCTTAGTGTCACCTTTGTTCACATACTACCTCTTGCATATATGGCTTTGTAAATGTGCACTTAGTAACACATTATTTGTGTTATGTGGTGCTTAATTTACGTTCTGTTATTTCTGCTCTCTCCAGTAGTCTAACTTTAGAAAAGATTAAGACTAGATACACAAACACCAATGCAAACTGAGGCTTGTCCAAACATTTGTGACATTTTCTCCTACAAGAGGTACTCTGCTGATCACAAATGATGACTCATTTTGTGTGAATATAGTCCTAAAGAACATTAGAAAAAAGCCTGTTTTGCTCAAACAGATGTTCACAAGCAGTTTGTCCCTCTTCATTTTAAACTGATTTTTGGCTAAAAAATGCTCTTTGAAGATGAAAACAGTTAATTTTTAACTAAACATGTGAGTTGTACTTCAAGATATTTTCAAGAGTTATATGTAATTTTTCTTCTTTTTAATAATTTTCTTTATCAAGTCCAATCTCTTTTACTTCTTACACATCACTATTTTCAGGACATACAAATAAAATTTGAATATTTATGTATTGTCAGTTGAAATTAGCTTTTCTCAGTTATTACTTCACAGTCATAATGAGATGATAATGTGTCTTTGTATAATTCAAGAGCCAGCTGGAAGCTTCTTGTCCTTGCTGCAGTAGCCTGATGTTAATTCAGCCGTTTCTTTTGATGTGAGGAGAGCTGTATTTGATATTTGCTAATTTATTCTACGTGGCATGTCTGTTGTGACATAGCGAGTTTGGATGACTGCTACTTCAAAATGAATGTAGTGCACTCTCATATCATTTGCCCAATCTAAAGTACCTCTTACCAAATCCCGTTTAAGTGATCACAGTGATTTCTCTTCCATTAGACATATGTATTAACTATATATTAACTATGTGGTTTCTATCTTTCTCTCCATTTTAAGATATTGCAAGCTATTAAACACAAAAGCCAGGAAGGTATGCAAACAATGTTTTTAAAAATTATAAATATGATTAAAGGAAATAATGAAGTGTGCCGGACGTAGAAGGTTTAAAATACAAGGGGAAATGGAGAAAAATAATGCTTCCTGACATCAGGGTTGTTATGCATATTGTAGCCTGAAGAGATGATGAGAGTTAATAACAAACTATGGCTATTCCTTCAGCTTTATGTCTTTTCTAGCAGCCTCATTTTACCTTCTTAAGTGAGGCCTTAACCTCTAGTAATTCAATGTATTGCTGACGGTGTCTCTGCAAATAACAACTTTTCAATATGATAAAAGGTGGCGTAATCAGGTGTTTAGTAAGGAGATAACAATAAATCCTTCCCTAAGTCTTGTCTGATATATGTGCTTGAGTTGGGTATAGAAATGAGATTTCTGAAAGCTTTGCTGTCTTGGTGAGTAGGGTTTTTTTAAGCCTCTGTTTTGAATTGATGTTGTAGTCAGAAGGAAGAAAACACATCTAAACTATGAGGTTTGGAAGAGCCTGGAGTTTTTGCATTTGAACACTTAATTTTTAGAGGTTTTCTTCTAGTTTTCTTTTTTATCTTTTCTCTCCGCTCCAACTTCTTTAATTTTTTATTTTTTTTTTAACTTTAGCAAAAAAAAGGAGAATAACACAAAAAAAAGTTAGGAGGCAAGAATGATATATCAAAATATTTTTAATTATTTTTGATGGCTTATAATAAAAAAGGAAACATTTCAAAAATTTTAATACCTTTTTTTAGTTTTCACTTATGAAAAATACTTTTCATTCTTCTTATTCTCCCAAGTGACCACTGTATTCATGGCTTTGTGGAGTCTGCAGTGGTGCTTATCCACAGCTGTCAATTCATTGGTCCCCCAGTACCATGTTTCTGAAATCATCCCCACAAGCCACCTTAGTTTTCAGAAGATATGTGACAGGTGAATTATTGGAACAGGACTGCAAGAAACCTGGTAGTGGAAGTTTCAGTATGAAGCTCAGTAAGTATGGAAACACAGAGCCTTTGAATACAATATTTTACCAGAATTTGTAATGTCTTACTTTAGTGCAGCAAGATTATTAGGTTGGCATTGCCTTACATTGTTTCTTCTATGCAAGACAAGTGAAAAGGTGAGGTTTGTATCAGTGGTTCTAGACAGAAGATATCAGATATGCAAACCTTTAAGAAAGAAGGAAAATAAGTATGGCTGCATCTAATTTACAAAATAAAATAGAGCCAGGGACCACTCTGAGTTGTTTTAACTGAACAGCTTTGGACTCATGAAGGGAAAATATCCCTTTTTCTAGTAGGTTAAGTAGCATTAATGTAGTTTTCATATATTTTGATAATTTACTTTAGGTTTTAAAACTGAGAAAATTTTGGTTTTCTTCACATTCTTTTGGGGGCTGGTATGAGCATATTTCATCTCTGTCCCAATGTATTTTTTACTCAATAGGGGTTTTTTTCTTCAAAAATTGTAAACCAGTGTGTGCCTCTGAGATACATTTTTTTTCTCATAAAAAGTGTTTCGTTCTCTTAGCATGGCAATGAGGTTGTTTAAGTACAGAGAGATCCAGTCATGCTAATGGAGTTAATTACTTCTGTCGTATTAAAACGGTTGGGAGGGATTTGCCTAGGCGCTAGCTGTGCCATTTGACACAGCTGCCTGTGTGTTGGGAAGTGCTGGACAGCCTGATTAGTACAATGATTAATGTCTAGAGGAACTCTGCCAGGAACCCAAAAGCCTTTCCATCTTTTTTTTGAGTTATTTGGAGAAAATTACAAATCCTGGCAGGCTTGCCTTTTAGAAAACAACAATCCAAGAGCTCTCAAAGATGTCTTGAGAACAGGTGAGCACTCACCAGGGGAGCACCCAATCTATTTGCCAGAAGCATGCTGTGTATCTAAAAGTGGCCAAAAAGGCTGCTAGGAAACTGCAGAATGTGCCAGATTTAATAGTGCTTTGACCAAAAATTGGGTAAATAGGAGATTTAGAGAAAAACTGAGGAGCTGTATACAATCAATAGAGATAATATGGAGGGTTAATCTTGGCTAGATGCCAGGTGCCCACAAACTGTCGCTGTCACTCCCCTCCTCAGCAGGACAGGAATGGGAGAAAATAAAATGGAAAAATCCACATAGGTCAACATAAGAGCAGTTTAATAAAGCAAAAAGCCACACACAGGAGGAAAGGAAAATAGCCCAAAAGATTTATTCTGTACTTCCCATCAGCAGGTGACATCCAGACACTTCCTTGGAAGCAGGGCTTCAGTATGTATAGTGGCTGCTCCAGAAGACAAATATCATAAATAAAAAAGTGCTCTCACTTCCTCCTCCTTTCTCTCAGCTTTTATTGCTGAACAGATGTCATATGGTATGGGATATCCCTTTGGTCAGTTTGGGTCAGCTGTCCTGGCTGTGTCCCCTCCCAGGATTTTGCCCACCCCAAGCCTACTGGTGAGGGTGGGGGTATGTAGGAGACAGCTCTGATGCTGTGCCAGCACTGCTCAGTGGTATCCAAATGCCAGTGTGTTGTTAACACCTTGCTCCCTACCAATGCACAGCACATCACTATGAGAGCTCCTCTGGGGAAAATTAACTCCATCTCAGCCAGACCCACCACAGATAAACGGAAAGACTGTTCAGTGTACTGAAGATATTGATGATAGCAAGACTGGTATGAAAGGGTAACAGAGAATGAGACTGTTGGAGGTGGCTGTTGGAAGATCTTCGGCCTCTGGCTTTTGTTGCTTGAGTTCTTAATAATGCCTGGTTTGGACTTATCAAGGTGGTAAATCTTTCCATGAGGAGGCAGCTCCAAATCCAGGTGTAATGTTGGTGGAACCCAAGAAGTAACATGCTTCAAACTACTTTTGGGGAAAAAATGTACAGAAAGTTAAAAGAAATTGTCTAGTGGTTGCAAGCACTATAAACATAAAGTTGGTTTAAAATAGTTCAGAAAACTAGCCTTTCTTTTGAGATAACACCACAAATATTCAAATGAGAGTTCAGAATGTGAAAGAGCAGAAGATTTGGGACGAATAAATTGAGTTTAAAAAGAACTGTAGAAAAATATTGGGATGGAAATCTTTGAAAGTGGCTTATTTGTGTGAAATCTGATTTTGCACAAAATTGTACATATAACAAAAAGGACATTATTTGAAAACTTATCTTGGGTGTCTCATGAAATGCCCAACTATCTGTTGCATGTCTTTCTTACAAAGTTTAAATGTAGATGACTCATCCCGTTTCTGAGCACTGACACCAAAGCAAAGAAAAAAACACTCCAGAAAGCCAAGTCAAAATGGATGTCAAGGAGAGCCATAATGGTTTAGAGGAACTCCAGAAATAAACTCACAATCTAGGAAACACATGTCCAGAAAGAACAAGAAGTACAACATAAGAATGACAATCTAATGTTTGAAATGAATCAATGTGCTTTGCCCTCAAGGATAAAGAAAAATTCACAGACATTACTGTCACAAAGGACTATTATGGTTATCATCTAATCTCCTTCATATTTTAAACATAATTCTGGATTCTACTTTACAAGCAGATTCTTTCCAATAATTATTTTCAAAGAACATCAATTTTTGCATTTTCTTATCAAAAACATTTGAAAACATGAACCTAGATTGTGATCCTTATCATTATGGGGAAAAATAATAATATTCTAAAATATTATACTGTAGTAAAGAGTATTCTTGGAGACTGAAGTACCAGCTTTGAGTGTGTCAGTCCATAGTCCCAGAAACATCTACACTGAGAAGGAGTCATCCCTGGAAAATTAATGACCTGTAAGGCAATGCATTATCTTTAACAGAACTGGAAACACTTCTCATTTTCTAAAGCTGCCAGAAGAAGAATGAGTCCTTCTCTGTCTGCTGTAGAGTCTGTCTAGCACAGCTCTGAGCAAGCTGATGTTACCGGGTGTAAAAAAAAACCATGAGGAGCAGAGCACACAGCAGAGGTTTTCTGCCATTTGCTATCTGTTGCAACTACTCCTAGAATGAGACCTGCTGCTTCTCTGCTTGCCACATCTCAATCACTCCACTACCCATGTCTCACATTTTCCATCCTTTTAAAATGACAATGGGCATCTATTAAAACTACCTGTATTAAAATAACTATAAAGTGTATTTTGCAAAGGATCAGAGTTCAGCTGACTCAAACCTGACTCTTTTTTTTTCTCCAAAACTTTCTTTTCATTGGGAAAATGGCTTAGATTGTCAGCCTTTATCCATTTCCTTTTTATGTTGTTTGAAATGAAGATTTTTTTAAAATTCATATAATCTATAAAGAATCATGTCTTTCCTCCACATGAAGCTGCCTAGAAGTGTTTCTTTCTCTTTCACTTACTCTTGTTTTTTAATCACTGGAATTTTCACTGTACCTGACGTGAACATTAGCCTTACTCTGCATCCACCTTGAATTTTATGCAGCACAGTTTAATGGTGTATGTATTTCTTCATGAAATGTTCAAATTGAACAGTCCTCCTTTAACTGCTACTTTTTTTCCTGCTTCTGTGAGAGACAGAGATCCTGTAGTGAATAACTCCCTTTCAATGAAATTTTGAACACCCACAGATTGCTTTCAATCCAATAGATGTTATGCATTCAATATCTAATTTTTTTAAGACTAGAATATTAGGTCTTTTTTTTTTCCTTAAATGACAACTGTAAGGGTAATATGCCACATTAAAATTAAAATACTTAAAAATAATAGGTATCATGTAACTAAATTGATGAAAATGACAGATTGAAATGTTTCACAATTAAGTTAATTCATCTTCCTTTACTTTCAAAACAGTTTCAATTTCTTTTGTTTTAGGAGAAATTTTTCAAATATAGAGTTGTGTCTAAAAGCACATGAAAACAGAATTATTCTTTCACTTGTCTGACATCTTTCTGTATCTATATTCAGGGCATTAAGACAAAGCAGAAACAAAAATTGGCTCATCATTTCAAGGGATTTCAAAAAAAGCTGTAAAAAGCAAGTTGCTTATGTAGTTTCTTTTATTTCAAATACAAAACTGAGCAAGGATCTAGGCTTGCTCAATGAGTGGAGGAGTGAAATG
This sequence comes from Zapornia atra, assembly GCA_013400835.1. Taxonomy (NCBI): domain Eukaryota; kingdom Metazoa; phylum Chordata; class Aves; order Gruiformes; family Rallidae; genus Zapornia; species Zapornia atra. The sequence continues at coordinate 13,111 of VZTU01010359.1, forward strand.
ACCAAAAGTTCTGTAGGTGAGGTGGGTGGAAGCAGAAGGAAACATCTGTATTGTCTAGAGACAGTAGTGTCCTGCCAGTGTCCAAATATTCCTTATCAGGAAAGAGTTCAAAGATCTCCAGCCAACCTCAGAGTCATTGATATGTTCATACTGTGCTGGCTTGTGTAGTTATTGGGCTGTGAGCAAGACATGTGCCTAGAAATACCTTTTCTAGCACAAGCCAGACACACAGTTATGAATCTAAAGCTGTTTTGCTGGGGAAGATGAATCTAAAGCTGTTTTGCTGGGGAAGCAGCTGTACCCACTAGTCTAGAAATGTCGTCCGTGGTAAGATGCTGTGGCTTTCTTCTTCATGTCCCTTACTTATTAGAGAAGGAAATTTAACTTTTCCAGTCAAGATGATTAACTGCCAAAGGATACACCTCAGCACTAGTGACATGCACCTGAATTTAATAAAAGTTGCCATCAGACCCCAGAAATTCTTATTCACTCTGTAATTGTTTGAATCCCTGTCATATAGGAATATGAGATAGGAATTATGAAGCTGAGAAAATAGATGAACATGGCTTTTCAGGCTGAGGAGGAATATTTAAAGACATTCAAGATTCTCCAACAAAATGAGGCAAAAATAAACTTTGAACATATCCTTACTGGGCTACTATTTCCAAAGAGAAGTTGCAGAGACCAGCACTTTAATGTGTTGGGTTTTTTGTTCTTTATAATACCTGGAGAGTTTGCAGGAAAAGATATGGTTTGGTCTATCTGAAGACAAGCTGCCCAGCACAAACAAATCAAAATTCTCTTTATCCTTTTCCATTTTGACCAAATACTGCCTTTGTCTTAACTGTTTTCCTGTAGGTCTACTTCAGGATTTCTCTAGCTGTAAATACAATTATAGCAACATAATATAATATTGCTTTCTGACTTCTAGATAAGACTCTTCCTGACTGTAATCCAATTATTTCCTTTGGCTTTTTGACAATTCCTTAAATTGCTCTTGGAAAAAAAGGGTTTTGACTGAAAATTATAATAATTCCAACACCACTGCCATTGGAAAAAGTTCCTTGTTTAAACATGAATAATCACTGCCATTGTGGTCTAGATCCAGTGAAAACAAAATATAAAGAGTTTTTACAACAGTTTTCACCAAAACACATCATCTCTTTTATGGAAATTTTTCAAAATTAGAAACATTTTGACTATCTCTATTTCTAAATTCTCTGAAGTACTTCAATTTTATAGGGTGAAAATGAAACAACTGCTACTGCTCATTCTGTGCTTCTGTTAGCACCCAGCTGTTACCCAACAGCAGGAAATCTGACTTAGGGCATCTGATTGTGACCATGTGATATTTTGCAAACTGAAATCTTTTTTGCCATAAAAGCAAATAGGGGCGGTAGCTGGGCTCATGTGGTGAATAATGGTACACACTGACATGCTTTATCACCTAATAATTTTTCTGTCAATTTTCAAAGACTTCCAGCTATTGTCCATGTTGGTTTATATTTTTCAGTCTTCAAATCGCAGAAACTACTTGAAACACAGTGATCATGAGGAGACCATTCTGTTCATTCTGTATGTCTGAAGAGAAATTAGTGTGCTCTGGACAAAATTCTTTGCTTTAAGAGTAAGCTGAAAATTTCATGGCTAAAAGCAAGTTAACACTGGCACAATTTTTTCATCATGTGGAATTTGTCACAGTCTGTTCCCCTCCAGTTATGTTACTTGCTACATGTTTTGCTCAGAAATAATCTGCAAATTACAGAAAAAAGCACAAGTAAAAGCTGTTTTGTTAGGAAACTTTCCACAGTAGAGGTTTGTCGCTAAAACAGGAGGTGCCTCTAGAATTGACAAAAGCAACCTTAATGCCTTTAGCTGTTCCAAGAACTCACAGGAGAAAGGTGAAGTTCCAGAAATAAGTGCCTGCTCTAAACACAGTTATTCAGTCTGCCTTCAAAGGTCATATTTTCTAGATGATGATCTATTTATCCCTCCTGCACTCTTCCATGCCAGTCTATATCCTTTCTAGAAAGACTTCCCAGAACCCTTCCAGACTGCACACTACCCCAGATAAAGCCTCTTTGGTGCAAAGAAAGAAGAGAGATTTCTTCCCCCAGCTAATACAAGAGTCTTATCCTTTCGAATATCCTGTGTTTTTTTCAAACCAGTCCTGAATTTGCTACAGTGACTTTGAATTCTGGCAATTTCTCTTGGCATCTTTTCCAAATGTAAGTCCAATAGCTCATTGCAAAGTCAGTAGGAAAAATACTGACTAGCTCTCTCTTCCTGACAAACATATCCAGAATCTCAAACCCAATTAAGCAGAAAACCATTAATAATTACACTTACAGCACAGTTCTCTGATAACTTTTGTACTACTCTTTCTCTACCCAGTTCTCATACAGTTCTTCAGATGTCTTTTCACTCCCATGTTGCCTTTATAGTCAGCAGATAGCAGGCACTTAAGTGGATCACTCCTCTGCTCTATTCTAAATACCTTTCTTAAGATGATGAGATTTGCTTTTCTAGAAATTCTTATTTTTATCCATTCACTCTGAAAAGGATGATTAAACTGAATATGGATGTCTAGACTGTGGGTGTCCTCATGTATTCTCATTAATTTTACCCCCAGTTTCACAAATGTTACTGAAGTCAGGTTACATCTGTCACCTGCCATATTTACAGAGTCTGCCATAAAGATAAATTCTGTTGGATTGATTCAATTTACATAACAGGGACCTTTGAAAAGGTCTACTTAGCATCTCAAAAATAATCTTACTGCAAATATTTAGGTAATTAATGGCATAAACATGTATTAAGGACTCTGTACAAACATGTTGGTTTTTTTCTTAAAAAATAATGAGATTTGAGATTCTTTCTAGCATGACTTATGGAATTAAATAAAAAAGAATGAAGTCATCAAACAAAATTTTAACATTTCAAACCCATTTGTCCCCTTCAGCAATGAAGAAAACAAAATCCTGAATAAACATTTGTTTCTTGTTGGTTTGTCTCTCCCTTTCAGCCTACTTGTTTCCATAGATAAAGTTTGTCATGGTTTTACCCCCGACAGGAGCTGAGCACCATGCAGTCCCTCTCTCTAAGATGCTAAGGGGAGGGATTTGGGGCAGGGACAAGGGGAGGGAAAAGAAAACCAAAATTCAAGCCTCTCAGGGTGATGTAAGGATAGTTTACTGGGACAGCAAAGAGAGAGAGAGAGAGATTACAGTAACAGGACTTTATAGCAAAGTATACAAAACTGGTGATAAATAGAGTTTCTCACCACTCCGCACAACTCAGGCCATACAGCTCAGAGCCATCCCCAAGCCAGACTGTCGCCCAGCCATGCATTTTGGAGCTGTGCACTCCTTCCCCACCAGCCCCCTTTATACTGAGCATGACATAATTGACATGGAATACCTTCTTTGGCCAGTTTGGTTCACCCGTCCCAGATGNGCAATATGAACAACTGAAAAGTCCTTGGCTGCTTGGCAACAACTAAAGCATCAGTATGTTATCAGCACTGCTCTCATCTTAACTCCCAAACACAACACAGCACTGCACCCTCTGCTAGAAAGAAAATTAACTCTATCCTAGCCAAAATGAGGACAAGAGTATGATAAAGATTCATAACAGTAGTTTTAATAAAGAAAAAGCACAGTTGGAGTATCTTTCATTGGGAAAGGAGAACCTAGATCTCTGATGTTCTTATGGATATAAAATAGAATTATACCTTGTATATTAATTCCTTTTCCTGCCCTGCTCTACTATCCATGAAAGTGAGTGGGGTACATCTTGCTGCCTAAACATGTTTTGTCTTTATAGAGACGAGGACAGAGGGAGGAAGAGGAATGAGGGCTTCTTCCTCTAAACAATCCATACCACAGCCTTTTTCTCATAAAACTGGTATTAACCTTTAATGATATAGATTGTATTTGTACTTCAAAATAAATAAAAAGATTGATTGTAAACAAATACAACCCCTTTACACCATCAAAGTTCTGTGTCCCCTTTAGTTACATCCATTAACTGTTGAGAAAGTTACATATTAGTCTAGTGATGTGATGGTGTACATACACAAGAAAAGCAAGGCTTGTATCAGAAGTAACATGATTTGTTAGACCAAACTATTTAGACAAAACAGACAAGCTTTCAGGAAGTTTTCATCCTCACAGATTATTTTATTATCCTTAATGTTTTGCACAGGCACATCTGTATGTGGTCCTGATTGACAGGCACATCTGTATGTGGTCCTGAAAAATATATCTTTGGAAACCATGCGCTCTTCACAAGAGAATGCTTCTATAAATCTTTTGAAATTTCTTACAGTGAATCGTACATAATGAATAGCACACAAAATTTTGGTGATAAATAAGCCATTGTTAACATGTTTTATCCTATAACCCACTTAGAGAAAGCTATATTGTATTTCTGGAGAATTGCAAGTTTCTGAAAATTGCTATGAAAATTTTATTTCTAAGTAACCTAACTTATTAATAATTATAAATGTCTCCTAATCCAGGAAATACCAAAAGTTTTCCTTTCTGTTTCAACAAATTTTAGTAGAATTTTTGAAGCAATTGTTGCAGTCCTAGAAAAAAAATTGATTTTTTTTGTGTGTGTGCTGTTAGTAGAAGCAATTAAGCTGCCTCTAATTAGACCGCATAGATTTTTTGCAGCTTTCTGAACATACAGTTTCCATTGATTTGAGTGATCTCTGCACAATGGTGATCTTCGAGATTTCTTGCCTAAACTATTTCCTTTCATTTAGTAGAATTTTTGAATTGATATGTGTTTTTCCTAATACTATCATTTGTACCTATTAGCATATCCATAAGAACAAAGAGAAGGAAAACTACATTAAAAATAGCAAAACAACCACAATAAGAAGATGGTAAATCATCAGAAGTTAGATTCCTTGTGTAGGCACTCCTTGTGAGTAACGAGACTTCTGTAGTGGGACAAGACCTCTCTTCTCTATTTCATCACAGAAAAAAATGAAACCTGTAAAATCAACTAGCTGTTAGTTGGCTAAAAATGGGGGACATTAATTCCCCCCTTAGCCTTTCTGTGCTTCACTTCCCTATCTAAGATAGGAGAAAACGTGTTTTCTGTTTCCCCAATATTTGCACTAGTGAGAAGGGGACAGGTCTCAGCTGAGCATGGCACACTGTTCCTTTAGAAGTAGAGGTGCTTCAGGAGCTTCAGGAGCTATGGTTTCTCGCTCTGTTCTCTTGAAGTAGTAATTTGTTTCTGCTAGAATTCTCTATCTTGCCTTACTTCCCTAAGCTTCCACTTGCAGAGTGTGAAATGGCCCTTCACAGGGAGAAAAGGTGCAGATTCCCCTTTCTTTTCTTTCTTTCTACAAGCACTTCTGACCTTAAAGCCCAACTCTTCACATGGCCAGATTCTGGTATGTAATCTGCTGCTGTATTCAAATTAAGTAGCATGGTTTAAAAACTGTGTATAGGATTTTTTTCCCTTTTTCTTTCTCTGGCTTTATGACTTTTTACCTCTTTTTTCTTCTTTCTTTTTTTTTTGGCATTTAACTTTTTCTGGTACATAACAAGTACAGAAATACGGTTTATGGAGTTTGCAGAAATTTTCAACACTTGAGCCTCATTCAGCGAGTCTGTATATAGCCTGCATTAATGATATTAGTCAGCGGTACTTTATGTGCTCCTAGCTGGATGCACACACTGCACATAGGGTTCCATATAGGAGCAGAGCAGATGTTATTGAGGGGAGGATGCTCCAGGTGGAACCACGTAGGATGCATTTTGCAGACCTACACCATGACTGTGTTTTCAGCCTTGACTATGGCAGCTGTCAAGAGAGAAAAAGCTTGACAATGGAAGGAGATGGTTCTCATTTCTGAGCAATCAGCCCTTTTAAACACTTTGCATATTCATTAATTCAGAATCTTTCACAACTGCAAATGTTTCCTGCATTTTATTCCTCTTTTAATATTTTTTCTTGACTCTAATGTGCAAGATATTTACGTATTGTCAGCTATCAAACTGTTACCTATAAAACAAAAAGATAGCATCTTTAATACAGACAGCTCTTACTTTTTCACCAGCAAGTAAAGTAGATTATTATTATAGTGAACCTAATGTGGCACTGACAAGGCACTTTCCTGCAGATTTGGTTTATGCTGAGGAGAATGTAACCTGCTTTTTGAAGTTCAATCTATTCATTCACACAGTTGAAACAACCTTCTGGTAAAAAGCATTTATCTTCACTAATCATTTATCACAGAATCAAAAGGCTCGATTTTAATAGTAATCAGGACAATATTCAGTACAGATAAAATAAATACTTCCCTATGCATGACAGCAACTGTCTATGCATTAATAAAATGTCTGGATTTACTTTTTTTAAAGAATGTACAGTTTTTCCTGTCATCCATTTCTCATAGGAAAAGTTAGCCTATGATAAAGAGTGCTTATAAAACCAAATTTGTTGGAAACTTTTTTATTTGTTATACATGTAAGTGAATTACAAAAACTAATCAAACAAACAACCTCATCCCCCAGAAAAACCCCACTATTTTCTCATGTAGCTAGAACTTTAAATCCCTGAAAGAAACATACTTAGCTAACATGGCCCTGGGCCTCATTAGGCTTTTAACTAAAGGAGACAAAATAGTTCATCAGACAGCAGCTCAAATATAGGAGAAACAATGAGCAAGGTGATAAGTCATCCCTCCATTAATTGTTTTGGCTTAAGACTTGTGCAGAACTGGTTTTCCACAAAAGATCCATAAGCTCAACTGGACCCAGACATGAGCAGCAGGTGGCTGTGACTGGTACAGGAGGGTCGGACTGGGTGGCCTCCAGGGGTGCCTCCCACCTCAGCCATCCTGCAACATCTGCGGTTCCACAGTTTTGTACCTGACAACTGTTGCTTACACAGAAGTCTTTGAAAAGATACACAAAGAGCACCTCTTGTGCCTTTAAATGCAATATGGTTGAAATTACTTGAAATGTGGCATTGTATTTTGGGAAAATTAAATTAAAAGTAAAAAGCAAATACTTGGTAATGTTAACTTGTTATCTTTTCTTTGACTTCTTCAGATAGACAGATTAAAGACTGTCTCCAGGGCCATAAATTATTCCTTGTGAACAGAATTCTTGGAAACATCCTCAAGGATATGTTTTGGACTATGCGGTGAAGGCATATAAATATTTTCAATAGCAATCAAATTCTTTAAAAATCATTGTGTCTAAAATCAGATTGGAACAATGTTCCTGAAATAGGAATATGAGAAAAATCCTTACATCTTCAGAAAGACATAATATGTGTCCTGGGAAAGCACTCAAAGACATTATCAAATTTGCATTCTCACTTCAGTCCCAGGAATATAGTACTATGGGGGCAAAACTCTAATCTTGGTTTTGTCTAGTAAAATGCTATGAAGTGATAAAGAATTTTGTGTACAGGGAAGAGCAGCAAATCAAGAAAGATCAGTTTCTGGAGAGCTAACTCACAACATTCTCTTTAAAGAGCAACATTTGATGGATTTTTTCTTCCACTGAGTTTACATCTACACAGATAAGGACATTTTCTGGTGAAGTCATGACACAGTTTTGCCTTTTATACAGTTTTAAAAGCTGCATATGTTTATATATGGCTGAACTGAAAGTAGTTTGCATTCCACATAATAACACAGGGCTGATAAGGACAGATATTTCAATATCTGGAGCTAAATGTAGAAAAATGCTCATGTACCTTACAGACGATATTTGAAACATCAGTATGATTTTAAAAGAAAGAGATCGGGAAAATACTGCTTGGATCTAAATAATCTTCAAAATTGAACAAACTTCAGATTACTGTGCTCAGAATTAAACAGTTAATTTTACAAAAGCTAATGAAAGCAGAGTTTTTTCCATGTGGCAGACTTCACTGTGACAGCCTTGGAGGAAGAGTAACGCCTGGGATATCTCACCATAAGGTACATTTGCACATGTCATCCAAAGTGAACTAACAAAAACACCTGGACAACAACAGCAACAGTTTCTTATTTTCCTAATAGAATTAACAGGGAAATACCTAAATGTAACTAGTAGGAAGTAACCAGACATGCAGAGACTCTCTGTTCTATCACCAGTTAGGAAGCTTGAACAAGAAGTGTCCAAGGTATTTGTACAAATCAAGTATCGACCTACTTTAAAAAGGAGTTAACTAGTCAGTGTTGTCTTAGTATTTCCCAACACTCACTATCTGCTTTTTTTATCTAACTTGCAAATTCTTTGCACCAAAGGTAATCTTTCTGCTTATATTTTTCTTTTCTTTATTATTTTACAGTGCCTGGACAGCAAAAACTGCATGATTCCAGCTCTTAAAATGCAACTGTAATGATACACACAACTAGAGTCTCTCAACAGACACTGAAACAGAACAAAAAAGTCCTGGTTCTGTATAGTTTGTTAGCAAGCAATTAGAAAGAAAATCAATATCCAGACATGGTTCCATAACCATTTCCTTCTTTAAAAGCATTTAATATAGGCTTTCTGAATAGCATATTGACAGGCACCCAGATAATTTTATTAGATTGGCACAGCCATAAATTCATATCTAGACAACATGGGCTATCTTTCTCACATCCAAACTCCAGTGAAGAAAAGCGAATGTATTAATATTTCTCCTTTCCTGTTCTGACATTGAAATGAACTAAGACCAAACTAGCTTTATATTTTAGAAAGGAGAAAAATCCACAGTTTCTATAAAGATGGACTGGTTTGATTGATTTACTTTTATTAGAGCTATATCTTAGTGAGAAGATAAAGTTTACCCTGGTCAGCAAAATTTAAACAAAATTAAAAAATTAAAATTAATTATATATGGTATTTTTTCTTTTTTCCAGCAATACTCAATCCAGTTCCTCTCTTAGCTACTGCTATCTGTTATCATTAGTGACGTTGTTCTCTTTGCCATCAGCAACAAGCTGGGAATCATCTGATGCAACTGTGAGCACCATTTTATTTTGTGAACAGCATGCGATATTTCGACTGCCTTGTTTGTTTCAGTCTTCATTATAATTTTTTTTATTCTTTTTTAGAACAGCCTTCCTATTTGTGGCTGATATACACAAATGAGCTGTCTTTTAAAGCATTTCATTTATAATTTCCTTTTACCCAGTGAAATAAAATACTCTGCAATTATCGGTGAAGTTTGATATTACCATGGTTAAAGCCGTGGCTGGGGAAAATGTTAAGTGGCTGGAAAAAAAAAGCTGTATCACCATCCATGAGAAGGAACGTCTTCTGTTGTTGCATGTTATATAGATATAGAAGATGAAAAGGACTTTGAAGATTTTTATCTCTTGACCAATCCCAGGATTTACAGTGACAGTTATATAAACCAGGAGAAATGACAAATTTCTGTTGCTGGTTTGCTAGTTTATTTTTTTCTTCCCCATATGTTTTTAACTCTCTGTGAGTTAAAGCACCAACCATGCCTGCACTTCAGAAATGCCCCTGTGAAACCTGCCTGTTTTACTTGCCAAAGGGGTTGGGTGTATACTGTGAGCCTTGAGCCAGGGGTCCTTTATCACTTTGGGGGAGACAGGGCCCCAGCTGGCCAAGACTGTAAGTAGTTTGCTCAAGAGATAGAGATTACCTTTGATAGTGTGTGCAGTTACACACAACAGAGCACCAAGGATTATGCTGAGCTAAGAATTCCACTATGGATGAGATTTACCCTTGCATTTGGACCTCTCAGTGGGATGCACCTTCTTTACAGGAGGAAGGGTGGCCCTGCAGCTATTTAACCTGCCTCTGCTCTCACCTTTCATGTACAGTATGGCTGCATTAGTCCTGCCTTAAATGGTCTCCACAAGGATGTAGGTGATGACACAGTGTGCACAGCAGAGGAAATTGAGGACTGGAAAAATTAAGCAATGTAATTTGGATCAGAGGATAAGAAAAGAGCCAGAAAGAGAAGCGAGGAAAATGATACCGTGTTACTCTGCCCTAACCATCAGAACTATCTGTGTCTTTTTGGTTTGAATTAGTGTAACTAACTGAAGTGTACCTCTAGAGTTAGACTGAAGTGGTTCTGTTTCAGTACAATGTGGACATTCTTATCAACCATTTAAATTCTTTTTTAACAATGGAAGGGTAATAGAAAGTGAAGACTTCATTTATTTTCTGTGTTGAAGATGAGTATAAATTATATGCCTCAGTCTGGATTATAGTAATTTAAATGCAGTGACTTGAGTTTCGCTAACTGTCAAAGGTCTGTACATGATACCTTTAATAACAGTGTTCGGTGAGCAGAGCAACGTTAGAATGCAGCTTTAATTCAGTACATTCAATAACTGACTATGTCACTGATTTTGTGCAGGGTATTTTGGCATTTGAAATTAGGAGAAAAGGTAAACACGTTCATAACTGAGAGTTAGATAGAGAAACCATTTTAAAGGAGAAATAATAATAAAACTGCTCTTTCTTCAGTGACAGTTTTGAATTACCAGAATTAATTAAATAATAATTATTTCCTTCATTAACTATAAAATTGACAAGGAAATTAGAACAATGGACACTGAATAGTGCTGACTTCAGTTTCAAAATAATGTTGCCCCAAAACTGAAGTTGGAAATTCCACAGCTGAATTATTATCCTTTTCATTTCACTATTGTCCCTTTTGCTTTCAGAAGATTTGGTGAATGTTTCCTACTTCTATCCATGTGGGGAAAATGGCAGCAACAAAATCTTGTATCCTTTTACCATTTCCTATTTCGGACTTTTGGTATCAACACTTCCATGCTTCAAAAAGTTATATGTAAAGTTTAGTGCTTTTCTTTTACACAATTAATAAATGTTTAAGTCAAAAGGGTTATATATTCTTTCCTCATACTGTTTAAGTTTGTTGGAAGTGTGTGTAATTTAGAGCAAAAATGTGTACAGGGCTTTGGAAACATGCCTGGTTCTGGTCACAGTAATTCGGAATGATTCAGGTGTTCATAACTTTGACTACTTCTAGTCTAATATTTTAGCCTTGATCAGAAATCAAGTAGCAAGAGTCAATCTGATGACATGTTGCTAAATTGTGCTTCACTGGGTAAGTAAAGTTTTAGTCAATACTCTGCAGGAAGAACTCTGACTGATGTTTCTATAGATACAGTGGAATAGCAACTATATCTTTCTTGATTGCAAAGCTCAATGAAATGTCAGACATCCTCCAGAGCCTTGTACATTTTTTGGTTTTCTGCATTATTCTGATTCAGTAGCATATTTCACGCGGTCTAAATAGGTACAAATAGCCCCACAAGGCTGTTGGAAATCAGGGTCTTTTCATGCACGGAGTGCTAAAAAGCCATTTCTGAGGAATCTTCCCAGTGAGCTCAAAATCAGCTAATCTTACAAATTTCAGGGGAATGGCAGTATACCTTGTTAACTCCAAAAAAACTGTAAGGACAGAAATGCAGGTGGGAAAATGCTCATTGTGGTATAATGCACACACAGACATAGGCATTTTAAGAAACCAGCAGCAAACAAAAGAAAAGTTACAGAGAATAAAATGGAGTCAAAGTAGCCATGGGTGCACATCTATTATACATTCTTTTCTGAGGATGTTAGTCATGCCTTGGGAAAGTTACTTCACTTTTCTGGTTAGTGTTAGTTTAAATTACCATTGGTTGCCTCTAGGAGATATTACTGGTGTAGTCAGAATTTTAAGTTCTAGCAGCAGTGCTGATGTTTGATAAGCATCCTCGGGAGATGGAATACAGTGTAACTCTTCTGCATTCAGTCCCTGTCGTGTATGCATAGATACACTAATTTTAATATGAGAGGCACCTTCAGCATCATGGTAGCTAATAGTTCGATTTCTTTCTTCTTAGACTTGACTTAAATATTTTAGCTGCTGTGACTTACAAATGGTCTGTAGTCCTAGCTTACATATGCTGTGTTTCAGTTTTAACTAATGAATCTATCAGAAAAGTCTTTAATCTCAGGGCCTTTTTGTTCCTTGTTCTAATTTAATGGTTATTAAACTTAAACATATATTAAACCTACAACTAGCTTTATAAAGTATCCGGTGTGGTCTTGACACCTGCATAAAATTAAATCAATTCTGAATTGCTTTCACTCCATTTCTCCTTGTGTTCTATCTCTTACTTCATCACATTTCCTCCACAACTTGTTCCAGAGAGTTTGAAATTATTCCTCATATTTGGAAAGTGCAGGAGATAAGTCTTTTCTTCTGTGTTGCAACAAAAACTATTTCTTACCTTGTTTCCTTCCCCCATTAAAAATATCAAAGATTAAGTGCCACTCAGTATTGAAGGATGACCCACTGAGACATTCACAACAAAAGAAGATCACCTAGAATTGAACACATAAAAGACATTTAAAGTTTAAGTCAGTGAAGAGGTGATCATTGGTGTTTATAGAAGTAGGCAAGGGTGATAGATTTTTACCAAGCCAAACTCAATAGGTAAATGGATAACTGTGCGTACGTAAGTACTGCATGATTCAGTCTGCTGCTCCTGTCACCTACTTCATTTCACTCATTTTTTTTCTTCCCAGATGCTCAGTGTTTCTGTTCAAAGAGGGTTCTTTCGCCTTAGTGCTCCATCAGTGCCTGTTTCCAGGCAGGAGCACAAAAGCACTGACCGCTAAATTGCCTGCAGCCTTCTGAATACCCCTGTTCGAGGAGCAGACCTCAAGAGCTTCTTTAAGCCACAGTGTCTCCTTTCTTATCACAGTCACTCAGTATATGTGAGAGTTTGGGGCACCCGAGCCATGTGCCTCACTCCTAGAAGCAGACTCTCTGGTGCTGGAGCCTTTCTAGAGATGCTGACAGTGGTGATGGAGAGGAAGTTACAGATCACCCAGTCCTGTTGCTGTACAGCTCCCGCATACGGTGCGGGGATTCCTCTGATCAAATTTTACCTTTCTGAATGTTTCATCTGACTTCCTTCCAAAACACAGTATCCTCTTTACCAAGGTTTTTTAAACTTCTTTTTTCTCTCTCTCATTTTTTTTTCAAAGTTATTAAAAATAAGTGCTGTAAAACGTGTTCTCATACGTAACCCAGTCCCTCAGTCTGAATGACTTCTCAGGGACTATTCTCACACCCAAACATCTATTTATTCAAATATCTTCTCATGCTTTTCAGCTGCATTTTAAGATTTCACTGAGAAGAATATAACCATAATAAAATTCTACAGTTTCAGTATGCCCAAGGCCTGCAAAATCTGCTCTCATGTCAGTCATAAAGTTTTTATCATCCTCGTCTTTCATGTAGCTGTTTCAATTCCTATGCAGAAATGTAAATCTCTCACATACAAAACTTGCTGTCTGTACCTATGCATTCTCTGTCTTTTATTTCCTTTGGTCCCTTTCTTAGTTTTCAATTCACTCTTTTTCCCTTTTTAACTCCTCTCCCACTTTCTGCTTTATATCCTTTTCTAAGGTTACGTTCTACCATGGGAAGAACCTTTCTCATTCTCTGCACCACAATGTGCAAAGTGTGATTTTTTAACCCTTTGTTGGAAAGCTAGGCTAAATACAAGTAAATAGGTTGTACTTCATTCAAGCATTAGAGACCTATTAACCTAAAAGAAGTGTATTAGCAAAAGAAAGTGAGACAGTTTAAAAATAGGGTTAATATTTGTTTACCTGAGGAATGGACACATTGACCTTTAAAGAGACTTTTTTCTAGGCTGTTCCATCAGTATTTCATCTTGGTTTTTCTTTATACCTATATAATTCCTCTTATTTAAAATAGAGTGTACAGCCATGCTCTGTTACAGCTGCAGCACAATATTCCATTTTTAACTTTTTGTTAAAAGACCCTTTCATTTTTTCTAAAAGTTCCTTTTTAATGAAAATTCTATTGTGTTCCTTAAATGTCAGAGGAGATTTAGGCAAGATGAAAAGGAAAAAGAAAAAATAATATAAAATGAATAATACATATGCTCAGAAATTGCCAAGCCCTGGAACAGGCTGCCCAGGAAAGCAGTTGAGATACCATCTCTGGAGGTATTTAAATCACGTGCGAATGCGGTTTAGTGGTTGGATTTAGCAATACTAAGATGTACTAAGTACATCAGACTTGATGATCTTAAAGGTCTTTTCCAGCCAAAACTATTCTATAATGCAGGTTGGTAGAGAGATGGCTGACTGGACAGAAAAAAAAAAAAATAATCAAGGGTTATCAATCCTTACAGTTTCTGATAATGCCACATGTTAAACAGATGCTGCTTTCAAATGCCAGTCCTCACAATATATAAAGACTTACAGTATATAACATTATGTAATACATAAATTGATAAAATTAAGGTATTCCCCTATATTACGATCCTTAGATATCTTAATCTTTACAAGTCATATAGAGAAAGACACCTTGCTTTCTAAAATATTAAAAACCTGTGGATGACAAGCTGAGAGGGCAGTACTACTAGGCTTTAGGAGTATGGTTAAATACCTTTTAAAGAAAGATTAACACCTCCATAATCAACTTTCCTACATGGTTGCCTGTGCCTTTAGAGGTCCAGAGGAATCAACAGTTTTTCACCAAATGAGCTACTAATATGGGCAAATGCAAACTGTTAGATCTAATGGGGGGGAGGGAGTAGGGGGCAGGGGGTAGNGAAATGCAAAGACAAAAGTTGCAGTGCTCTGCAGTATTTGGAAAAGACTGACATTCTAGGGAGCTCACCCAACAATTCTGTGACTCTAAGTCTTGTTAAGATTCTGACCTCTATACTGAATTCTTTATTATAGGCTTTCATCTCTTTTTATTTATTCAGAAATCCAGAGTCCCGAAAAAAGTGTTATTTAGGTTTCACAGTGAGTAGCTGATCTGAGAAGCAAGGTATGCTGGCCTTTTCTTTTGTTGTGTGCTCTTCCCTGACTGAATATTCATTGGAGGTGAATGCTTGCTTTATGATAATCATACGAGATGTAACTGCAGGTTGGCCCAGAGAACTCCTGGAAGAGTTACATCACAAGAGGATTTTATCTGTGCTTCAAACATGCCCTGTACAAAACATTTTTGAAAATGTTATATTTTTCTAGTCTTGCTGAAGTAAGTCTTCTCCAGCCCTCTATATGCCATGGGTCAATAAGGTTCACACAAATGCTTCATAATATCTAAAGATTTATTTAGACCAGATGTTTCAGTTCTCAAATTGCTGTAGGTAGAGGTAAAGGCAGACCAGAGCACAGTCAGTGCCTTAGGCTTCTTCACGGTTGGAAAACTGTTCTGGTGAGATGATCCCAGCAGGTAAATCATGTCTGACACAATTTTTCCTTCTGTTTCCCCATACAATGTCTAGCAAGCCTGGGAGGAAATGCATTTATTTATGCAAAGCCAGCACCCAGTATTAACCTGGCTAAGCAAGTTACAGAATGCAAAGAGTCTCTCCATCTGTCTCTGTATGTCTCTGTGTGTGTGTGTGAATGTGTAGAAAGAAACAGCAATTGCTTGTTTGGTTTTTGTCTACTACTTTTGTCAGATCAATTTAGATAAGACTGCCTGGACTGGAGAGAGAGATTGATCTGGAGTTTGACAGGGAGGGGAGGGGACTGCAAGGTGTGATGGGTAGAGAGGCACAATGTGATCCACCAGCTCCTGTGGGGTCACCAAGGTTAAGAGGCTCCATGGAGATTTGAAAGTCTGTGGAGAGATTAAGGCTACATTAGTATTTGCGATGACATTCTCTAATACTGCATTCAACTGGCCTTGAGCAGTTGTCTGCACTATCAGACTTTCTGACCCTCTGAAACAGAGTGGCTGAGTCCAGTGCATCTTTTGGGAATGGTCTTCAGCTATACTGTCTCGAGCTGCTGCTGGCATTTGTCAGGGACACCCTTGGTCAACACAGAGCACAAGCAATGGCTGCTCCAGTAATTTGGCAGTGTAGGCAACTGAGTCACAGTGCCTAGAAGCATTCTCTAGACCTGTTTGATGTGTCAATGTAGGCTCCTCATCAGGGACTAGAGAAGGTATCAGAGTGAAAGAAATTCTGTAGGTAGCAGTTTGCTGCCATGTGGATGCTGCAGTGCAACTCTCTAGAAGGAAGAACATGCACTGTGGGCTGGGATGGAGATGCTTAGTAACTTTTTTTTTAACTTCCACTTTATCTTCTTTGAGGTTTTGCTATTTGAAAAGGGTTCTGTTCTTCATTTAATAAAATGTGGCTTTTTATAGTTCAAGACCTTTACATTTTGTTTAGAAATCACTATAGGAGAGGCAGATTCACATTGAAGCCCTGGCCAGCTAGTCCCGACAATCTCTGTCACTTGAGAAAGACATGGAGAAAAAGACAAAAGTTCCACATGCATACAGGATAAAATAAGATTCTTTCTTATCCAGACAGAAGCCAGTTGAGTCCCAAGGGGTAAGTTTTTAAAGTGTTTTTCTAACAAAGCAGCTTCCTCTTCCAGCAAGATACTTTCTTTTCAGAAACCAAGGACTGTAGAATGGTATTGAAGACTTTTCACTAGTGGAAGTAACATGGAATTTAACTTCTACAGACTTCCTTGTTTGGAAACTAGAGAAACTTAGTGAGTTCTTTTAATTTTAAAAGTTAAAACTTAGAATTTTTTTAAGGTTTTTTTTTCCCTTTACCACCAAACAGAATGATTTATGGCATTTAAACCAATCCAAATCCCATCTTTCATTTCTTGCAGTAAAAGTGCAACTTTACAAAGGGGCAAATTAATGGTTTGCAGCAGAGTGCTCTGAAGATTTTATTTTTTTTTTAAATAATGGGTTGTGCACTTTAAAATTACCAGTATCATATCTCCAAGTGACTCAGAGAAACCTTTATTCATTTGGTTGGTATATCACTGTTTTGAGTCCTAAAGCCTAGCTGCAAAACATAGTGAAATCAATAGGACTCCTTTTCCTGTCAGGACAGACTTTGATTAGACCATTTTACAGCCATTTTGAAACTTTCAGGAAAATAAACCTTAAAATTCCTTAAAACATTTTTCCTTGCATTTCAGTTTTTTGGTTGTTTTTTTTTTTAATGTGCATGGCTAGGGATGAGAAATGTAATCTGGAGCCAGAAAAAAATTTTAGAGACCACAGCTTAAGAGCCACATCAAACTCAGACATCTGAAATTGTAAGTGTACCATGCAATGTTATCTCAGATCCACATCTTTATTAAGCAGACAACAGAGGCTGGTACACGGAGGTGTCTCAATAGTCCTGACCTCAGAGCAGATGGTCAAATTCCAGCTGCAAAGAGCAAAAAGATCACATTACATTTTCTCTCTTTAGAAAGGCAGTGTTTTCCTTAGTTTATAACAAATGCTGAAGTGGAAGTTTCTCTTAACAGGCCTTTGATTTCATACCATTGCTGACAGGACAGCTACTTCTCATTCTATCAGGACAGAGTATCAGTATTCTTCCACAAAACCACTAATCAACTTGCTTCTGGCCAATGCAATTTGCTTTTCTGCAGAAGTAGGCGGTGGGTACTCTAAACTGTGCTGCTGTGTCTAACAGTTCAGAGATTGCCTGTCTGTTGTGCTGACCTTTCCTGTGCCTTCAGTTTCCAAGGGCTCACTTGTCTCCAACTGTCCTAGTCACTTGGTCCTATCTGCCATCACAGAAAAATTAAAATAAAATTAAAAAAAAAAGAACCCAAACAATTACTGAGGTCATTCTCTGGAAGTATCTCAAATCTCTTCTTAACAAGGCTCCAAAGAACGATAGCAGCCGGGAAGCCTGGTAGTAAGTCTCAGGAATTGCTGTAATTCAAAGATTTCTAGGTGATGTTTGAGATGCATCAAGACTGCATACCCCAGCAGACCAGAAACTCAATTTTTTTTCTGCTCTCACCTGAACAGGCAAATTGTTTTTAAAATCCAGGGCTTCACTGCCATATTTCTTCAGGCAAAACCCAATGTAAAGATGGTGCAGGTGTAGATCTGCTTGTATATTTTTGTACTTTGGCATTACTGATCCTATAAGCTACATTTATTGTTTATGTCAGTGTTACTCAGATAGCAGGAATGAGGGAGGTTCCTACTCAACTCACCAAACTTTCATCCACCAGGAAACAAAGAACATGCTGGGAAACAACTCACATAATAATATTGTCATCTCAATGCCAATGAAGCAATGAAAGAGAATTAAAGCTGATGGAATTTTCTGCGTGCCTGAAGGAACAGAGAACAGGAACACCCAGTTGGACTGCCTTTGTTTACAGGAACACATTTTACTGTTGCCCAGGAATTCTGATCCATTTGACAAAGAGTGGTTAGTCAAGTTGAAAAGTAAGTTCCTTTTATGAAATTGCTTTTTAAAAATTGCTATGATAGAAATGGCTACAAGACACCTCAGGAGGAATAGAAAGAAGCAGGAACTAATATATTTGTGCCTGATATTTCTTTGGGACTTATATTTTTAGAGCATCTCTTGAGCTAGGTTACTTCCTTAATGATAACTGAGCAATAAAGATTTAAAGTAGGTGGCATTGGGGCCCTTTATTATATCTTTATACGTCCTTATTGTTTATTAATATAAACATATTATTTTCCTAATTCTATGCTAGCATATTAAGGCCTTATACCTTCATAAGTCTTCAGTCAGATTTTTATTTTCAAGATTTTAAAACATTTTTCAGGCTCGTTCTGCACATTAGTTACTACTGGAAATCCTCTAAGAACTGCTTGCTTTGTGATTTAGCTTTACAATTGTGGAGAGCAAAGAACCGTTCATTATTTTTCACTGTGCTGGTGCAAAATGGATCAGTAAATATTACTGCCAAATCTCTCCAAGTGTCAATGTGGGAACTATCCAGATGCAACAGAAGTTAATAAAATGCTTTCTGTTAACTTGAGCAAGTGGTCTGAGCCCTGACAGAGTATATGAATTTGACAGATTTCATACTGAGATAGACTCCTCCTGCTTTGAGAGCTGATGTGCTAGTGCAGTGCTGAGCAGGGCCTCAGTGCAGCAGGTTTGGGAGAAATGCTTCATCACCAAGGCACTCCACTGCAGAATTTAGAGTCTCTCACTGACTATCCTCAAGTGATGGCACTGAAAGAGGCCCTTGCATTACTTTCCCCCTTCTGCACTAAAACTGCGCAATGTCTGTTACCTGTTGCATTCTATGGAACTATTACAGTTCCCAAACAGGCATTTACTTTGTATGCAAAACTTCTTCTCTATAGCTAGTTAAATCATGAAATAAAGACTTCAGCAAATGCCAGTGCCCAATAAACTTGCACACGATAAAAATCTCACTCTGCTAAGAACATAATTTCTATGAAGTGGTCTATATGTCAGCCCTGTGCAAACACGCAGCCCTGTAATATGATATTGCCATTGCTAGTAAAAGGACACAAGCTTTGTAATGAATTTGCAAGATCTCAGCACCAAGACCACCAGTTATGCTCACTCCAAGCTTTTCTTGACCTATTGCAGCTTTGTCTTCTTTTTTTAGTTGTGACCATAATTTCTGTAACCTGATGTTTATGGCTAATTTTTTTTTAATCATCCTTTTATGGCACAACCATACCATCAACTAGCAATTTTTCTATGTCAAATCGATATTTATGACTCTGACATAATGATGTAGTGTAGAGAAATACAGGCCTGGTACAACAGCAGGGTTGTTGTGTACTGGAGCCACAGGATGCAGCACAGAGGAGGGCAGTCATGGTATAATAGAAGATGGGTCTCACGCTTGCTACTAGAAATCCCACAGCTGCAAACAGCTCATCCGTAGTCAGTTAAAAAAACACAGAACTGGGCAAAACTGGTTTTAAATGTCACAAAGAGAACAAAGAAATGTTATCTAGAATACATAAAAGGCACCATATATAAAAAAATCAGGTGTAGTGTAGAGCTGTTGATCAAACAAGAAAGAAAAAAGGCTTAAAAGTGTGATAACAAATACATATTATAGAATGAAGAAAAAGAAACTATCAAAACAAACATGCTATTCCTCCTAGAAAAGGACTCCAGGTGCTGGCAGCTCAACATGACACTCCACCACTGTCACCAGACTGAAACCACTAGTGTTAGTACCCAGATGAGCAGGAAAGGGTGAACACCAGGAGAAGGGGTGGAAGCAAGAAACATGTATATAAAAATTCTACCTGTATGGTTATTATTTCTTTTGCCGTAACAATCAGATGTAGAATAATAATGAGTAGATTAATTTTGGGTTTTATATATATAGTATATATACTTATATATATAAAAGTCACGTATATATGCTTTTTTATATATTCTGATATATCATATATAAGTACCATGCATTTCTGCTTTACTCATAAATAAGATTTTGAGTGTAATACCTATTCACATTAATAATAAAAGTCAATGATTTGGGTGGGGTTCAAGAATTCACACAGTAGACCAATTTTATCCTACCCGACTTCCAATTCCTGTTGAGTTATGCAGCAATGCACTTTGGCCCAAACTTTCTCTCACTCTTGTCTAAAACTTTGGAGATCTTTTTTCCTGCAGCAACACTTGTGTATCAGCTGTTAGTTACTTCACCGAATCACAGAATCAGAAGGTTGGAAAAGACCTTGGAAGATCATCAAGTCCAACCAATCCCATCCTAAGCTGCCCCCAAGGCCAGCCCCAGCTCCCCTGGGAGCCAGTGTCATCTGACTGCTAGCATAGCACACCTTTAAGCATGTGTGCAACATGCTGTGCTCAAACCTTGACCCTTCACTCAGCAGAAGTCCCATGTACTTCTGGAATAACAAGGATGCACGCAGTCATCCAACAGAAAAATACGGGCTGTTACCATGTGCTTATATAAATCTGAATCTCTATTGGTATTAGCCACAGGCAGTGATTTTCATAGGGTGTTTAGAACTGCTTTTCAGAAATTAGTATATCTGCACAATAAGTATCAGTTCGTACTTCTGCAATTTATTTTATTGTGGAAACACGTAAAGTAGAAACAAAATAAATTACAGAAGTACAAACTGATATAAATTATAAATATATTTAGGATTCAGGATGTGACTAATTTAACATTGCTGTTAATTTTTCTGTGAAGATGGCAAAAGTCTAATCTTTGAGCTACGTTTAAAATCTGATTGTTTATAAAGCATCTGTTTTATTAAAATCGGAGGCTTGGAGAATGACAGCACAAAACCAAATATTTCTTTCCTCCCTTATTTCCCCAGTGGAAAGAATATGTCTTTCCACTTCAATTAGTTTTCAATCTCCCTCCTGCAATATGATCAAAATGTTTCATGCTGACCAAATTATTAGTGACAACTGAATGACATATGAAGAGTATCCAAAATGTGATTTAACAAATTGACTGAGTTCTAAACACAGAGCAAACTAACTTTCAATGGACCAGTTCAAATTCATTCCTGGTATTATGGGAAAACTAATTCCACTATTCTTTTAAACTACTGTTGACAGGATATTTTAACATCTATATTTTTTCTGTCTTCTTAACACCTTCCCTAGCTGCCTTGTTCCATTGCCTCTTATCACACTTGCTCTAAAAAGCAGTAAGTCAGTAAAAGTTCCTATTCTCATCAGTCAACCCTGAGCAGTTTCCTAGTTTGTGACCCCAAGTCTCTGGGTCATGGCACACTGTAGATTTTATTGTATTTTCTATACAAACTCTCTGGGTAACTGTCTTGGTGTTTCCTGCAAGAAGTTGTCGAGAGTAGATGATACTGAAGAGAAGTCTGCACTCAAGTCTGCAGGTAAGAGAATGGAGTTGTAATCTCAAATAATTTCCCATGTGTTGATTTATGTGCTAATGGATGGAGAGTGAGCTTTTAGTTTCTAGTTCTGAGTCTTTTTGGGTATAGCATTGAAGAACAGAACTCAACACTCTTTTCACCTGTGGTTGCTGTGTTCAGAAGTATGGATACATTAGACATATGTTTCATGAAACAGCCTCAGTTTTCTTTGGAAAAGACATTGATCTATCAAAACATTACCATCACTTCCTCAGTGCCATCTCTTGATCTAAAGACTCCTGTCATTTCTAGATTGAGCTGTGGGGTCTTTTTTACCAGATTAAAGAGTTCCAAAAATATAGTCTTCATAGAAGTTTAGAAGTAATTTTCTTGCTGTCCTTCTGTGTCATAGCTTCATGTAGATAGAGAATATGAAGAATATTCAGTTGAACCACGGGTACTTAGAATGTTACAACAATGATGTTTCAAGTTTGTTCTCTAGTCCCTTTCTAATCAATCATATTACTCTATTTGCTGAGTTTTTAGAAATAACTGAGGTCTCTCTTGACATTCTCACACAACTATCTGTCCTGACCAGGACTTCTTTGGTAGAACAGTTATTTTTAGTGTCATTATTGTTTATGCTTAGTTAGGACTGCTTTTTCCCATTCACAGTGGACTACATGGTTCATTGTCTGCTCACCCAGCACAATCTTCACCCCTTCAAAGACAGGTTTGGTTGTCATATTTCTCAGTACTAAAAGAAACTTTGTTCACTCCTAGCAACCTCTTTTTAGATCATTTATGCATACACTGAAAAGCATAGATCTTTTTTAAACTCTTCTAGCAACCTCTCTTCACTGATAAAATTGACCTTTTGCTTTTCCTTTCCCATATTTTCATGAATTATGAATCTAAAACAGAAACGTGCTCCCTTTCTCCAATAGCATCTTGATCTGTTCAATAATCTCTGATGAGGGAAGCTGCCAAAAGCATATTTAGATCTCTAAATGCTATTTATCTGTTAAAACATCTTTATCTACAAGAAAGGTGGCAGCTAATGTCATATCCTGGTTTTCTTCATCAGGTAAGGACTCTTCTTGGCTGCATATCCATACTGTCAATATTCCTAGGTTGATAATTACTCATCTAGTATTCAGCTAGATATTACTGCGGGAAAGGCTTTCAGCCTGTATTGTAAAGGTGATAAAATGCACAGTGAGTTCTTGCGCAATGACAGCTCTTCAAGAGAAATTATATGTGTGATGAAGACAGGAGCTATTCTATATTCATGAGGCAGATCATTCGTGCATCCAGAATGAATCCAACGTGATCATGAAACTCAAGTTTAAAAATTCTTATGGATGCAATGATACTTCCAAGAGTTCAGTCAAGAGCTGAGCCTCACATTGTTTTCCTTTGCTGTATGTGAATGGGAAAAGGGAGCTTTTTTCAGTTGTGTTCATTACTGTAAGTGATGTAGTTGTATGATCAATTTTTTTTTTCCTTTTTCTTTTATTCTTGTGTAATCAATGAAACAAGAGAAATTAATCTACTGGAGTAAAACTAGATATCTTTTCAATACAAATTTTCTGCCTATTTTATTCTTTATTATGCACTGTAAATGGCAGCAGCACTTGCTGCATGGAAATCTAATTATGTTTACACAGAGCACTTTATTTAGCTCAATATGTCATAGACATGAGAGCAACTCAAGGACACAGCAAATGAAAAAAATATATATAAATGACTGGGATAAAAGAAGCCAGAGCAAGCATTTTAATTCAGTGGAGAATAGTTGAGATGGTAGAACATGGCTTATACTAATAGTTTTATTTTTCTTATTTTTTGAAGAAACATGTAGCTAAGATGCTGAAAGCTTTCCATTTCCCTTCTGTACAGCAAACAGATGATTACATGTGGTCCAGAGCTGGTAAAGACCAGGCGCTTAGAATTTTTAGAAGCGCAATGCCATGAATATCTATGCCAGAGAGCGAACCTACTCATGTAGCTAATTGTTTCAAGTAATTTCCTTGTGAAATGCAGGAAGAATCTTCAGATGAAAGAGGGAGATTTAGGCTTGTGATATAACATAGAAATGGAGGATTAGACACAGGGGAAGATTATCTGGAAGTAAACTGCAGTGTACACCAGTAAGCTTTTAAGATAGTTCACTTAGTTACATACTAAGTGAACATTTCCAACTCCCATTCTGGAATCTACTTGCTTCTGCATCATTTTCTGAAATGCCATGGTACACAGTTATCATTCTTAGAAGTGTGATATGGTGTTTGTTTGTTTCTGGCCTTGAGTTAGAGCAAAGTGTGTGGGTAGATTTTAAAGGTGAGTGGATCAAAACACAGTATGGTGGATCAAAGTCTGTGCTAGTGAATATTAAACTTTCTTCAAAACACAGAAGAGCTGATTTTCTCATTTCCTTCTAGACACTTAAGTGAGGCATTCTTTAGTGGAAAATACTGCTGTTTTTTCTCCGCTACTGCCTCTTACTCTGACAATAAATTAGAAAGGCTCTTACATGATACTCTTGTGTCCCCCACCTGGAGTACCGTGTCCAGCTCTAGAATCCCCAGTACAGGAAAGACATAGAGCTGTTGGAGCAAGTCCAGAGGAGGGCCACAAAGATGATCAAGGGGCTGGAGCACCTCTCCTATGAAGACAGGCTGAGAGAGTTGGGCTTGTTCAATTCAGAAAAGAGAAGTCTCCAGGGTGACCTAATTGCAGCATACAAATACTTAAACAGGAACGTGGAAGAGGGACTGTTCACCAGGGAGTGTAGTGATAGGAAAAAAGGCAAGGGCTTGAAGCCAAAAGGGAGGAGGTTTAGTTTAGACATTAGGAAGAAATTCTTTACTGTGAGGATAGAGAGGCACTGGAAAAGGTTGTTCAGAGAGGTTGTGGAAGCCGCATCCCTGGAAGCCTTTAATGAGAGGTTGGATGGGGCTTTGGGCAACCTGGTCCAGTAAGGGTGTCCCTGCCCGTGGCAGGGGGGTTGGAACTAGATGGGCTTTGAGATCCCTTCCAACCCAAAGCATTCTATGATTCTAAACCATGAAACTCTTTAAGAAATATATTTCAGTAATATCTCTTATCCTATTCAGCCAGAGCTTCAGATAAAATTATGAACAGGCAGACCTTCCACACCCACCTACCAAATACATTATAGAGAAACCTGTTTTATTTTCTCCCTGGGATTAGGTGTACAAATCATTACGATTTAAATAGATTTCTTGGGAAAGGAAGAATTTCTTCAACTCCACCAAACCGTGTAACTGCTCTTTGGTACTCACTGCCCAGAACCTTGCCTCAGAAGGAAATCAAATCAGAGATGCTAAGGAGTAAGTAGATTACTAGGCTGACTTTATGATGTTTACTGAAGATTATAAAACGATTATATAAGGCATACCCTCATTTTCTTCAATTTCATTTTGACCCAGTAAATCATTTTATGCGCAGTTGCCTTGGATTCTCACCAAAGAACATCTACTTTTAAATGGACATTTTTATTTTATACTTTGCACAGACATCTTCCTTTAAGAATAAGAAATGGCTATCGTAAAAGTACACTTTTACTTACAAAGAAAAAAGCAGTTAGTATTTCACTCCAATTCCCTGTGTATTCATAATTTATATTATAGCATTAAATTCATTATTCCTTGGAAAATTCTCTGAATGCTTATGTTAATTCATTGGATGTAACTTTTATCTTTTATCTATTTATCATTAAAATGATTCTTAGTCAAAACCAAATAAAATGAAAGAGGAATTATGTAAAAAAAGAAAAAAATTAGGCTATTTCAAAGCCTTGTTTCAATTTTTGCTTTTAAAGATTTCCAGTACAATTACATATGAATAAAGTATAATTAGTTTACATTTAAAACAAAATATCATGTCTTGAAATACAAGACAGATATGTTAGGAAGATGAAATCTTGTAAAAATATTGATGTGGAAAGTATGCTGAATTTTTTTCCTTTTTTTCATTACAAGTCTTGGTTCTCATACAGTGATATTTTCTGATTAAATGGATGTTTTCTCCTGAAAAGTTCCTGCTAGGTCTAATTTCTTCTGAAATTACTTCTGCTCTATAAATCTGTGGTCCAACTTCAATTAAATTATCTTTTTATTGTCTCCCACAAACCAGGAGACAGATGGTATTATCATCGTCTCTGTGGAGACAAGTTTCAGACATTGCAACGATTTTATTAAAAAATAGTAATTAATTTCTTTATAAAATTTAACAAGATCCATTTAAGTAATTATTACTTTGAGCTATAAAATAGAAAGTTGTATATGAAATATCATTTAAATATAAAAGTATTTACTTTTGCTTGTTTTCTTCACAAATTTGTAGAGAAAGTTGATGTAAGGCTATGCTGTTTGAGAGAATCGAGTACAATAGAAATAATGTAACGTCAGTGACAAAGCATAGGCTCATGGGATATTACACCAGGAAAATATAATGGTAGAAATGTTCAAATTGACTTCTTATATTTAAGTCGAGCAGCAGAAGTGCAGGTGATGATTAAATTTGTACTTTTTAACCGCTCAGCTTAATAAAGAATTTAATTCCATACTTTTGAAATGCCAAGCAAAAGCAGCATGTTTAAAACATTGTAAGTATAATTGAATGTTACAAATATAATTACTATGTTTGTGGAAAAAACCTGTGTTCTGTTCCAGGGTGAATGCAGTTTTGGATTTTGATTTATCAATTGGCATAACACATGGGAAGTTTTTATTACAGTTATGAAATTAGCAGTTATCCTCTGTCCTTGCCCTAGGAGCAGCTACCACAGGAGAGACCCCCACACCTTTAAAGAGCAAACTAAAACTAATCATCTCTCCTTCTGCCACCAGATGTTAGCCAGGCTGTTTGATGGGGCTAATGTGGGCTATTATGATTGCTATGTGTGTGCATCCTGGCAAAAAATGGTTCCAGATAAGCTTAAAAAGCAGCTACAAACAGCTTTCGTCTATGTACAAACTCACAGTCTGCTGTCAGCAGGTATTATCCTTATGTAACGTTGATCCATTCTCCTTCTCCCCCAAAACTCCTTCTGAGTGAAGATTGATGAGCTCCTCTCTGTAGTCTTGTTTTTAATAACTCTGTTGGAGTCATATAGCTCCCACCTTCATTTCTTATTTAGCAGAAAGGGAAATAGGAACTCTGACAAGAGCAGTGCTGGTTTATATTATTACGATGTGGATGACAGAAGCTGCAAGAAAATGCAGAAGCCGAATAAGAAGAAACCTGTCTGTCAGCTGAATTCAGGAAGGCTAGCACGTTGGGTGTGCTCAGTGACCCACAGAATTGTTGCGAGGGGTTAGCAGGTGCCCCTGCCAGCAGAAATTTGGGACCTGAAGAAGAAAAATCTCAGATTTCCTTTCTTGTAGCAAAACATCTTGCTTTTTCACTTGAGCAACCACCCATGGGAGATGTGATGGACCTCCACCACCTTCACATCAGAATCTAATACTTTTGCCCAGTGCACCGACAGCTTTCCCAGTTCTATCAAAAATCCATGCTACTTTGAGGGCTTCAGCCCCAGGAATCATGACTGAGGACTCCTTTTCATTCTGTAATAAAATTGTGGAAGATGGGAGTAAGAGGAAATGTTAAGGTACCTCTACATTCTTTACATCTCAGGATTGCTACAATTTAGGGCACTTTTGCTTAATGGTTGGTGACAGCAATATAGTCAGTTCAGGACTTTTTTTCATATCACAGTGGTGGCTCTGTCACAAGTAATATAAAGATATTGAGCAGAACATTTAGGAAATGTCAACATTTATTTTTTCAGGCCTTCTCCAGGGTGTTGTAACTTTGCTACTTAAAACATATGGCCTTATTTCAGATTGAACTAAATACTGCTCTAAACATAGTTGTGCTACACTGGAAAGACTTCCTTTAACTAACTCTTGATTATATATTGTCTTAATGGCATTTAAATATGAATGAATATGTGGTTTGATAAACTTAACTCAGCAGGGGATGTGAGAGGTGTATGTGTGGGTACAAATTTGTCTGTTAACCCTATGGGGAGACGTAAATTAAGTACATGAACTAAGATACTTTGCTCTCTGCATTCTCCTTCCTTTAGCTGTGGATGTAGCATATATCTGACTTGAAAATGAGATAAGAAATGCTGCAGAAGGCATGTTCTCAAAAGGCAGCTGTCAATCTGGATGAGGAGATGTCAAGGGCTACACACAGACGGGGAGTGGACACAAGCTGTAACACCTGTCAGTCAGCCAGCCACTGGCATCTTGTCATGGGGCTATTTCATCATACAAACTTCAAATAACCATCAGTGACTCCAGAAAACCATCACCATGAGACTGTGTGAGGAAGCTTGCTCTGTGGCCCAGATGCTGAAGGCCTCATTTGTCTAGATGCAGGTTATTACACTCTGAAAGAAGCCCTCATATGTTATTAGTGCACTGGGATTTAGTGATGGTAAAGCAACTGCTGGTGCTGTGGGGTGATAGCAACTTGGTAAACAGCCACTATCTGGCCAAGAAATTATATTTCAGTATGGATGAACAGGCTTCCAGCACTCCACGGTCTCCTGGATTCTTCTACCCCAAGATGCCTGTACATATTTATTTTAGCCTGAAGTATTTCTGTTGATGATCTGCAGACCTTGATGCAGATTCATGTGTATTAGCACAGATAATTGCCTGTCTGGGTGCTCAGTAAATCTACCATCTAAATGTCTGGACTGAAGGGCTCTGTTTTGTTTGAGTAGTATACATAGTCATAAGATTTCAGTGTTCACTGCTGGTTTAAAGCGTTGTAATACACTTTACTGCCTTGGCTAATGAACCTGAGCGTTAATATTGGAACATCTGATAGTAGAATGTTTAATTACATGTGGAACAGCTGTAAGTTGGTACTTAAACATGCATTTAATCAGATGAAAATAGCATTGCTTAGACCTGCTTGAATGTTCATGTGTCCCTTGTCATTCATATTACTGGGACACGTAAAAATGAGGAAAAACTTCTGCTGAAGAGGAACGTACCAGCGAGTGACTGTTTCCAAACCCAAGTCAGAAGAGAAAGTGCACTATTGTTCCCTAGAACGTAGTCTAAAACGCCCTTGTGACTTTTCTGAGTTTTTATCAAAATAAGGACCAAATCTGAAACTTATTCCTGAAATTGAAAATGGAAAAGACAATGGGGTACCTGTTAATGAAAGAAAGATGCAATCAGCATACATTGACCTAACTCTTTCTATGAGAAAAAAAAAAGGTGACTGGATACTTACAGTGCACAGAGAATCTGACTACAGGAATTTTGATGTTTTAATCTAATTTGATTTTATTGGTGGTGGGGGTTTTTTTGTAGTTCAGTTGTGGGTTTTTTCTCTCAGAGGCAGCCATCTAATAAAGAGATGAGACCAAAACAGAAAATTTCATAGGACTATGAAAGACTTATAGAGGGTTTTTTCAGGAAATGCTGTTACAGCTGAAATTCAGCAAGACCCCAGTGTTTTTCAACTCAGTTGTTTTAAGATCAAAGGTTCAAATGAAGCCTGAAGGATCGTTTTTCTTATTTTGAAGGTAATCAAGAATGGCAGTGGACAAAGCTGTTCTTTCACTTCCTGCCAGTTGCTTACCACACCATGACATATCACAGGCTGATCGGTAGTAGAATTTGGTTTAGAAGAACATGAAGTCCATGAATAGGGATTTCACAGATTCAATTCAGCAATGAATTTCTAGGAAGCCAGGAGAATATTTTGGTTGGGTTCTGATTACAAGAGTCAGAGAAGAACATTGCTACAAGCATGGAATTTTATCACCATTAGAGGGCTTTACTCTTCGAACATCCCTTTGCACTGTATATTTGAGAAGGCAAATGTGGCTGCAGCAAATGCCTCACTGTTCCAGAAAAAGACAACGCTGTTTTTTACTGGCAAGTCTCCCTTGTATCATTGCCTCTGAAGAACTCCAAACTTAAAACTTTGGGGAAGAAAAAAATATGTTTGTTGTCTAGAGAGGAAAACAAATTTTAAAATATTCATTTTAAAAATTTGCCTCTCTATACTAGTCAAACCAATTACAAACTGTTGGAAAAGGAGGCATCAGACAGTCATGTAACAGACACGGTGTTACAGAAATAACATATAAAATTTGTTCCTTTTGATGATGTTGCATTTACTTGGTAAATTGAACACCTCAGAAATTTGCCAGGAGGATTTTAAAAAGAAAAAAGAAGCTGGTTTTGTGTTTCATGAAGATTAAGGAAATGCAAATTTTGGCAGAAAGTTCAAGTCTTCCTTTGAATATATAATTCCAATGTGAGAAGAAAGATCTCTCAGACCATATTGAGCTGCAAGTGTTCACTGAGCAGAGAGAAAGCAGGCGCATTAGTAAGCATCGTTTGCCACCTTGTACAAAATAGCACTGTCTAAACTGCAGGGAGCTGTAAAGAATCATATGCCCTGAAGAGCTGGTGCCATTCAGATGTAGCTCAGTTTGTCCTGATCACTGAATGTCTCTTTTATGGTCTGTTTCCCCACATTTCCCTCTCAAGGAAATGAGGGTTTAGGGAGAGAAAATGGAATAACACATACCTGTGTGCCATCCCAGCATAGAAATAAAGTCACTAACAATCCAGGAACACAAAATTTGTGCTATGTGGAAACTGAAGAGCTTCATAATCCCTACCACAGAAGCTAAGTAACCATGTAGTCAAATGAAGATGATGAGGAACCATTAATACTAAATCCAAATCATCATTAGATGTGGAGTCTCCCTCTCTGAAGCATTTCAAAACCTTCCTGGATGCATTCCTGCGTGACATGCCTTATGTGAACCTGCTTGTCAGGGAGGTTAGACTAGGTCATCTTTAGAGATCCTTTCCAACCCCCATCATTCTGTGATTTTGTGATTCTGTGGATCCATCAATACGTAAACACCCATTATGACGTGAGCCTTGGTGAGTAACACAATGCTCTGGCCATTTCTGATCACAGTCACTGTAAATTGTTTACCATGAGATTCAAATAAAGTCTCGCAAAGAGCACTTCAGGGAAATTTTGAATTTGATGATGAAATGCCAATAAGCCAAAAACCTGATTTTTCTCTTGGTATAAAGTAATGGTGTATTACACAAAGGCTATTCCAGCTGAAGATCCATCCAATTAACATGGCAGCTCATTAGAAAGATTGAATATTATTGGAGTGGGGGAAGATCAGTAAGCATGAGTTTCAGACTACCTTTAAGCGCATCAATCTGTTACAGATGCTATTTGTTAATTATCCTGGGAAATGCACAAAAAACGTTGTACACATCAAACAGCCCTTTACAAAGAGTGCTCTCCAGCTTCTGGAAAACATCACTGCAGAAATGTTTTAGTTGGGAATTTTTGTTTGTTTTTTTCAATGACAG
Source organism: Zapornia atra (assembly GCA_013400835.1). Lineage (NCBI taxonomy): Eukaryota > Metazoa > Chordata > Aves > Gruiformes > Rallidae > Zapornia > Zapornia atra. The sequence continues at coordinate 44,178 of VZTU01010359.1, forward strand.
CTGATGCTTATGCCCCATTTAAAAGAAAAAAAATCTAGTGCTTGAGGGTGAGACTTAGATATGATAAACAAAAATATTTTTTCCTTCTGGCTGCTATAACAGGTAACTCTAAAACTGATGGAAAATGCAGAAGAGGGCAGGGGAGAGAAGATACTATTTAGAAAACATACTTTACACTGGAAGACTATAATATCTATTAACCAACAATGTATAAGACTCCCAGAAGACTTGACAGTGATCCAACAGGTGTGGATTGATATGAGGCATGTGCAAGTGTCCCTCTCATGAGGTGTCTTATAAAATAAACCAGCAACCTTAGAAATTAAATAGATGAGCAGACTTGCTCCTCAAACTTCACAGGCAGGACAAATTAAGGAATAAAAAAGTGGTAATTTGGAGACCTCCAAAGGAAGTATTGAACTCCTTCCTCTGAATTATTTTTCTGGGAGACCAACTGCACAAAAAGGATTGGGATTAAAAGCAGAGTCCTCAAACACTAGCTATAAATCCAAACATCCTGAATAAAGGTTGGGAGGGGGGCGTGGGGACTACTGACAAAGCAGCGAGATAGAACATAAGACAAGAGGAAGATGGAGAAAACAGCACAGAAAGGATGTGGCTTGAAACCATTAGCAATGGTTAGAGCCCAGCACGTGGAAGGAGCAGGTCCCCAGGCTGCTGCCGCAGCTCTGGGTGGGAACTGCATTGCTGCTCAACACTGACGAACAGACCTAACGCAGAGCCTGAACATTATCTGTCATACTTTAAGGTATTTGTTTCGAAATGGGATTTTCACTTCTGTGGCTGAACGATTGGCACTGCCAATGGAAAACCTGCTGTTCCCACCTGAAGCTGGTCTAAGTATTTAAAGTAGATTCAAATAAACCTGAAAGAAGCAGCTGCAGGAAGCTTGGATATCCTTACAGGTAAAAATGTCAGAGAAGATTCACCCTTCGGACAGCGTTATTTTCTGCCTCTAACAAAAAAACAAAACCAAACCAAAACACACCCGCCACCAAAAAAAAAAACCAAACCCAAAAAAAAAAAAAAAAAAAGGGAAGAATTAAATCTTATTGTTTGAGTTCACAAACCGAGGGAGAAGTAGGGGAAAATGCCAGGCTTTACATATGCAAAGCCTGTTAAAAGAAGAGGAAGTAAATGTACATAGCATGGCAAGTATCTCCTAACTGCGAACTAAAGAAAATTTGCATCAGAGGCGAATGCACCTTATGACTAAAACAGAAGCAAAAGCTTTCTGGCTGGGAAGGCTGCAATGAAAATGCCAGGAATGGCAGAGAATATCCACCTTGACTGATTTCATTGCTGTTACTGTTAAAGCACTTGCTCCATCAAAACCAGATCCTTTCTTTAACGGGTTCTTTGACTCTTCTGCTTGCATGTCCCCACTGAACTGCTAACTAGATTTTCGGGCTTTCTGGTGCTATTGTGACTTGCACAAAAACACTTGTCCAAGAAGCCCCTGGCTCCCAGCCACAGTGGTGGTACCTGCAAGACTGTTCTGGGAAGATGCTGAAGCTACTGACGCTCTTACTAAAGCTGGCTGAGGGCAGGCAGGATGCATGCTCTGGCAAGGATTAGGCAGCCCCAGCATTTTGTTGCCCTTTCTGTCTCTATGAAGGAGCCCGTCAGTCTTGCCCATCAAATTAACACAAGTACAAATACAAATAAAAACTTAGGGTTTTCCATTTTTACTTTTATTTTTTCCATTTTTACTACGTTTTAAGTTTTATTTTACATTAAATAGTTAATTGTTTTTAGAAGTCTGAAAAGAGGCACACTTATAGAAGTGTTTAGATGTTCAAGACCTTTTTTGCTTTCTCCAACTCTGCCAATAGTTCCAACCAGCTGAGCACCCCCTAAAATCTTACTGCACAGAGTTCAGAACTGTTTTGAGGTTTATGAAAACCCCTAAAACACAGCATTTCTGATTCAGGTTCCCTTAGTTATGTGTTACATTGTGCACTCAACTTCAACATTTTAAAACATTTTATTTTTAATATTATTCACAGATTCTTTTAATTTCTAGTGCCTCCAAAGCTTTTTTCCCTCATGTTGGACTTCACCACTCACTTCCCTTACACTTTATCTTAATACTGAGAGTCCTGATCTAGAGAAGAAAAAAAAGTCATTTGTAACTATGCATATAAAAACATGTATACGTTAATAAAAATATATATTCTTTATTATTTCATTATATTCTTTGTCTATTTTTCCTTGCCTTTGCACCATTCCTTTCCTTCTCTCTTTCTACTGTAATTTCTTACCTCTGTTTTACCTCCAATACTGCTTTCTTCCCCGCTGTCTTTATTTCTTCATATCTTTTCCTGCCTATGTGCACAAAATTCAAACTATTTCACTATAGAAGAAAATGGCTGGACCATCATGGGAATCATTACTGACAAGTAGATATGAGAAGCATCACAGTCCAGTCTTCTTCTATGAATTTCTAAAGTTTAGTTTTAATGTAGTTAAAGATATTTGTTTCTCATTTTCTGCAGAGACAGACTAGGTGGTGTACAAGGTGGTGTCATTTTCTGGGGCACGGGAACCAGAACACACAACCCCCAACTCCCATTTGTGACCAACGTGATGCTTGTATAGCAAAGCAAATGATGTTTCTGCACACCAGCACCACGAGTTCATGCTCCTGGGGATAAAGCACAGTGAAATCATGCACTCAGCCACAGCTTTTTCTCAGACACAGGCAATCTTCATCCAGATACTACACTTTTACATTTGTCTGCTTTCCTTCCAGCACACTTCCCCAAGGAAAAAGCATTTTCCTGCTGAAAAAGATATTTTGGTGAACTCACAATGAACACACTCCTGCACACTAAACCAGTTAAACATAAGAAATAACTATATCAGGCTATATATCATTTGTGAAATGCATTAATGTTGATCACTCTTTATCATTTCTTCAATTCTGTCTCTGGCAGGAGAACACTGGAGTAACTCTTTCTAAAACAATTAGCTGGTAAGTGTTTTGGGCTGACTAATCATAAAGAATAGGCCTAGCAAATACAAACAAGGCTAATGATTTTCCACAGTCATTTTGCTGCTTCAGTCTGGTATTTTTTTGAGCAGCCAATGCAGTGTAACAAGAGGCAAAGCTGGTTCCCCTTGTTTGTAGTTATGGCTTCAGAGTCCCTTTTTTGAGCTGCAGTTCTCAATTGCCTTGCAATTTTGGCATGCTTCTGATCAGGGCTTTAAAACTTCATGTTCCAGTTTTTCACTTGCTATTTTCTATATTTTTACTTTTTTAACTTAAATTCCAAACATTTTCAGGACTAGAGAAATATGGGGTGTTTTTCCACTTTAAAAAAAAACACAAACTCTTCCCACCAGTACTTTGGCAGTGGAGCTGTATTTCCAAAATTGGCAGGTGCATCTTTTGTACCAGGAATAGGCCTTTTTCCATTCTTGCTTAAAAAACTAAATGAAAAAAACCACCCACATCTGGACAAATTACAAATGTTTGCTGAAAAAAAAAAAAAATCCTTTTCACAGTGAGTCGGTGAAGGGACAATAAGCCTGAACAAAGAGTTTCTATTAGCCAAGAAGGATTTCCTTTCAGCCCTCAGCTCTCAATCTTTCTGAGATCCAGAAATGTGAACATCCATGTATAAAGGTGCATAAAATAATGAATGGCATTACTATATATTCTGCATCGTTCAATGAAATCAGGGCCATCAAATGAAGCTAGTAGGAGACAGGTTCAAAACAAGTTTCCATTTATAAGTAGAAAAGTACAAAAAGTAACTTTTTTTTTTAAATTCCTTCTGTATTTTTTCCTTAATCAGTGAAAGAGAAACAAGTAGAGACTACTTTTATATTGTGATGGTTATTTCAGAAGTACTAAAGAAAATTCCCTCTTCAGTCCTTTACAAACCACCTTTTCAGATCTGGCATTGCAAAATTATTTGTTCAACAAAACCATGAAACAGATGTTTGTAAGAGACTTCGAGAGATAAAGACATCCATTCCCTAGCTCCCAAAAAAGATCAACTTTGAAGATCTTCTGTAGAAACTACGTAGTTATAAAGCCCATAAAAACACAATATATACCTCATTCTCCTTTTCTACTGTAAAATACAGGCCCAAATCCAAATTATTTAGGTAACTAAACAGGATATTTATGGAAAATTCTCTGAAATGCATTTGGATACATATTGCTCTCTAGATACAATTGCACAATTGGACTAATTTATCCTTCAGTCACACCAAAAAATTGCTGTCAGCAAGATTTCATTTTGATAATCTTGCATGCATAGAGAACTAAATGTTTTAAGAAACAAAGAAATATCAGCTTAAAAGTTAACTGGAATGTTGACCAAATATTTTAACGAAGCTTTTGATTCAAGTGAATATTAAATAAAACCCAGCCACTCAATATTTGATTTGAGAAAGTTTAGAAAATTTAGAGTGTGGGGAATAAATAGTGCTAAATTTGAAAATTTAAAACCATAAGAAGCTGCTTAAAGGTGAAAATGATGACTGGAGCTTCTAAAAGAACAGATGAAAGGGAATTGTCTCAGCTATTAAAAGATGTTTTGACCTTTGGATCTGACAAAACAATCACTGCAAGGCTGTTGATTTTATAATTGCAAGGAAGACGTGAAAACTCTCATAAAATTATATAGAATGCTATAAATGATATGGATTATTACATTTCCTATCAGTTCAGCCACAGCAGTACTGAGTTAAGAATTACAATTATTTACTCTGAGTTATAAAAGAAGCCAATTATATGGGCAGCCTCAGCTTGAAGAATAGGATAAGGACACAACTGCTGAAGGCAGCAGGCTGGGGACAATGACCTGCACACCTGCCAGTGCCTGAAGAGATAATGCAGGCTCTTCCAGACTGAGTTATCATACTTGGTTCCTACATCATTGCTCATTACTGTGGTTGTTGCTGCTGGGGGGAAGGGATGAGCTGTGTAGGAGCTATTCTGTGGAGGGGAAAGAAGTGACCCCTCTCTGCAGCAGTCAGTGGGTCCACTTGCATTACTGAGCTTCAACTCACTTTACGAAGTAAGTGGTGGAGTGCATGAACTGCATTTCTTTTGGGTGAGAATAAATGGTAGGGTGTATTCCATGAGCACAACTAATGTTCTCCAGCTAATGGAGACTCAGTCCATGGGACCTGACTAGAATCCAAATAAAGAATGAGAGCCCAAATATAGACCAAAAGAGGATCCAGTCACTGAGTTGTGACTCAGTCCTCAGCACCAACTGTTTTGCTCTACAGTCTCCCTTGCACTACAATACTTGCCCATGTAGACATAGCCATACACCAGAAAATGTCAGCCTCAAAGTTGCCTCAGGTTTCTGAAGCTGCTGCTTGGTTTCTCCACTAGATAGTCTCTCAAAGGAATTTTGGTGATTAATAATGAGTTTTCTCCTCACGTTCATTACTCTCTGCTAGGATAAACTTGGAGCCCAGTTGTTATTTAATTTGATTCATATACTAAAGACCTCTATTTTGAAACCTGAAAGAAATGGCTTTGTTTCTGCATACTATACTGAAGACAGGAAGTTCTGGCTAGAATGAAAGACAAAAGGATCAGTACCTTGCTTCTGGTCCTTGGTTAGATATGACAAAGGTACAATTTCCTAATGATGGCCCGTGGAATTTTCTCTTGTTCTTCTTGTGATTTGTCAATGAAAAAATCTGATTCAGATGCAAAGGAATTAATTTCAAGTGGTTTTTTTTCCTGTTGGCCATGATGTATATCTTTTAAAGTGAAGAATGGACGATCCATCTTACTGGAGAATCAAAAAAATGCTGGAACACCAGGCTTATTTTACCTCCACAAGCAGGCAGTTTGGGGTAGGGGGAGGATGTTATGTTGATGTGCTGCACATCTCCTGGCTTCCTGTAGGTAAAATAAAGGGTTTGTTTAAGCATAGCAACCACGGAAGCCTGAAAAAAATATCTTAGATTTTCTCTTTGAGGCACATTTCTGTGGATGTTTTGAACTGATTGAACAACTTTGTAAGCCATCACTTTTAACTACAGCTGTATATACTCCTTCATGATCTCTAGCTTTCTGAAGGAAACCTGGTCCTTAGTTTCATGTAACACATAACCCCAGTGACAGTTTTCTTAACTGAAGTCGAATGCATAACTCTGGCAACACTCCATGATGCTCTTACCTTTGCTGTGGTAAAGAACAATGATACATTACCATCTACCTGCCAGTAAAGAGCCATTCACTCAAGGAGTTTGTTTGTGTGCATAATGAAGCAGAAATGGTACCTCTGGTCGTGGACTGCTCTCAGGGTTAAGACATCCACTGTGAAACTTTTGATTCACCAGCATCCTCTCATGCCTTTTCTATTTGGGTGCCAGAAGTTGGATGCTGTAGAACTGATTTGCTGCTTCAGTCAAGGCACCATCTCCACAATCAAGCACCTCTCAGCTCTTAGAGACCTTGTCCTCATAGGGAGGTAAAAAATACCAAAGCACAACAGTATAATTAAGGCCTATAATATTGCACCATATAGTTGTTTTGCTGAGCCTTAGGCAACATGAAAAGGCCAAAGAATAAACCAAACACAGATGTTTCCATCATTACCTCCTGCATTGGATAGCCTTATTTTTTTTTCAAGGCAATTTGCAGCCTCAAAAGTAACAAGTCATCCACAAATCTAGAAGCTGGCCTGAAATCAACTCTCAACTCTTCATAGTGATTTCTATCTGTAAACCACCAGTACCCATTTTAACTTAATTCAGGCCAACAACTCTACCCCTTAGAGCTTTTACTTTTTATCTGTTTTCACCACTTCTTCAGTCACCTTTGTAGCAAATAAAATCTTGTGCTTTCATCCTGCTTAACACAGCTTGAATACTTCCATTTCTGTAGCATGTTCCTTAGCCCCTGCAAGGTCCCTATTTTAAACCTGCAATAAACACAGCTCAGGTTTTGTAGCATCCTTTCACAGTGACTAAAAGGTCCAACTGTGACAATCGACATACTGATTTACCTCGCTTTTGGTGTCTCTAGCTGGGCTGCTGCCTTGCACAGACGTCCTTGCTTTGCCCTGGCTTCGGAAGAGAGAAGTTTTATAAAAGTTACCTTCATTGATTGCCCAGGGTCTTTTTTTAACATGGAGAATATTTTATTTCTCTCACTCTTCTCTCTGGTCTTTCTGTGGCCTGCTTGGATCTCTGTTTATTCATCTTTTCAGTTTTTAAGAAAATTCTTTTTAAAAAGGCTAAAATTAAGTTACCTGAACTGACTTCCATTGGAAGCATCTATCCTTACGCTGCAGTGATTTTCTCAGTCCATCAAAGAACAATAGTGTGTTTTGCAATTAATGGTGACAAGCTAATAAATCTTAGGTGAGGTTTGTTTGGTTTGTGGTCCTTTTGTTTTTCCTTTCATACATATTTCATAAAGGGAGCAAAAAGCATCTATGAAAGTTTGCCTCAGAAGTACTTCATTGTCAGGCTTAAAATCACTGAGATGTTTTAATGTTTCCCAGAATGCATGATATTTTTTCCTACCAGTAATTTTTTTTTCATTATTTTTCGATAATTGCTTGATAAATTAGGATGAGACTTTAAACACTTACAATATCAAAATAGCATCTACTTTACTTTAGAACAGCTATAATTAAATGAATGGCACAACTTGAGAAATAAAAGTATTTCAGGAGGCCTACAATTAGCATAATTTTCCATGTTATGTCAATCTAATCCTGAAATCAAGTACATTTTTGAGGATTTTATATTTTACTTCTACCTATGTGTTGTTTTGAAAAGAACACATTTTCAGAACTCAGTGTTAAAATATTAAATGCAAATCTATGTTGATAAACATGTTTTAGTAGAAAATAATAGCACATCTTTTTTTTTTTTAAAGAAGAAAGGAGTTTCCCAGGAAATGTGTAAACCACACAACACAACCTGTGCCAGAAGAATGACCAGGATATCATCACGCATCAAGGAGTTAATGGTCATCAAAAGAGCTAATCTGAGTATACGCAGTCATGCGCCATGCTGCGCTGCACCTCCAGCATGGGCTGCATGCCATGCCTTTTGCTGCAGGATCATGTCAGCTGGCTTACTGCAACAGGGGAGCCCACAGGCTGCTCCCACTGGATACCAGCAATTCCAGCGCCTTCCTGTTTCTGCCTTTATACAGCAGTGCAGCAAGAAGTTCTTATGTAAGCATCCTTTCTGTGTGACAGCAGAAATAATGAACAGAGTGTTTTCTTTTAAGAAAATCCTATAGTAACTCAAATGACCAAAACTGGGTCACTCTTCTCACAGTCAGGGTCTGCAGGATGTGCTGCGCACACATCAGAGGCCTGTTCAAAGCTGCACATGGGGTTGCATGCATCTAAAGGGATGTAAGATTATCTGTACTCTTCTTTACCTCTTTACAGTGTTAGCTCTAATAAATAGCATTTGAAAGGATACTTTACAGAGTCTGAGTGTCTTTCTTACTGGCATCATAACAGACGGGCATCTCCAAGTGCAAAACAACTACTTGGTTAAAATTACTATTTGGAAACAGCAGGACTATCTAGACTGCAAATGGAAATCAGCTTTTCTCATAACAGCTTAATTTCTATTTTCCTCTTCTGTGTTTACTGAAATTGCAAGCACCACTATTTAAGTAAAGGGTTCATGCCCAGCATGTGTGCAGCTATTGCTGAACTTCTGATTGGCTCTGAAATATATTTTCCCTGTCCTTTCCCCAGGAGGACTTTCAAGAGGCATTGAGAAAATTGGCTTAGACAACCTGCTCACTCCAGTTTTAAGAACCATTTCTGATGCAGTCAAATATATGCAAATTACTTACAAAAATATTCTTTTTGAATCTTAACCATTCAAGACATTTAGTCCAAAATGCCTCTGCAGCAATTACATATAGCCATTACAGGATCTAATTCTGTCCTTCAGGCCTCTTGGCACTACCCCTAGAAATCATATTGGCAACACCAACAGTAAAATTCTTCTACTACTTCATTAAGTGACCATAAGACAGTTAAACGTTTAGACTTGGGTTGTTTCTTTGGCAGTTACCTACATGCACATTCATTATTTGAAGTACACAACTAATCATATGTTTGCTACAGAGAAAACATACCATGCCTTTTACTGCAGAGACTTTGCAGACTACCATTAATAATATTTCACACCACTCTCACTCAGGCATTCATACATATTGATAAAGTCTAAAAGAGCTTGCTTTTCTTTTAATGCAGCCCAGGAGTCTGTTGGCCACCTTTGCCACAAGGGCACATTGCTGGCTCACATTCAGTCCTGTTCACCAGGACCCCCAGGACCTTCTCTGCCAAGCTCTTTCCAGCTGCTCAGACCCCAGCCTGTACCAGTGCATGCAGCTTTTCCTCCCCTGGAGCAGCACTTGGCATTTCCCTTTACTGAACTTCATGATGTTCTTCTGTGCACATTTCTCCAGAAGGTCCTTCCAAATGGCAGCAAAAATATCCAGTGTATCAAGCACTCCTCCCAGTTTTGCATCATCTGCAAGGTCACAGAGAATAACCCCTGTCCCCCCACCCAAGTCATTAACGAAGATGTTAACCAGTATTGGCCCCCGTATCAAGCCTTGGAGCACACCTGCAGTGCCTTGTCTCCAGTTGGACTTTGTGTCACTGATCACAGCCATCTGACTGCACTTTCCAAACTACATCTCTGTCTACTTACTTAGTCAATACTTGATTAGTTTGTCTGTGAGGATGTTCAAAACATGCCTGGATGCATTCCTGTGCAATTTAGTCTAGGTGATCCTGCTCTGTCAGGGGGTTGTACCAGATATTCTGTGATTCTGTGATGTTACAGGAGACAGTGTTGGAACTCTTGCTAAAGTAAACAATATCCACTCCTCTCCTCCCATCCATTAAGACAATTATTTCATCATAAAAGGTTTTCAAGTTGGCTAAGCATGCTTTCCTCTTCATCAATCCATGCTGCCTACTCCCATTTACCTTGCTGATTTTTCTGTATTTACAAATGGTTTCCAGGATTAGTTGCTTCATCACCTTCCCAGGGATAGGTGAAACTGGCTGCCTTGTAGTTTCCCAGATGCTGCTTCTTGCTCTTTTTGAAGACAGGAGCAACACTGGCTTTCTTCCAGTCCTCAGGAATCTCCCCCAGTCACCATGATCTTTCAAAGATAATCCAGAGCAGCTTCACAGTGACACCAGACATCTTCCTCAACACTCCAGAATGTATCCCTTCAGGTCCCATGGATTTGTGTTATGTCCAGTTTGTTTAAATGTTCCCTAACCTGATACTCAGTGTTAAAATATTAAATGCAAATCTATGTTGATAAACATGTTTTAGTAGAAAATAATAGCACTTTTTTTTTTTTTTAAAGAAGAAAGGAGTTTCCCAGGAATTGCCCTCCACTGAGGGCAAGTCTTCCTTTCTCCAGATTATTCCCAAGAGGCTCAGGGACCTGGTACTGCAGAAGACAAATCTTACCATTAAAGGTCTAGGCAAAGAAGACACTGGGTACCTCCACTGTCTCCATGTCCTTCATCTTCTGTCTCATTTTCCACATTTTCCTAACCTTCCTTTTACTGTCAATTTACCTGTAGCATCCCTTCTTGTTGTCCACAGCATATCTCACCTGGCTATTCTCACCCTATCACTGCACACTCCAACAATCTCTCAAGTTTTCTTGCAGCTCACCTGTTCACTTCTTCTGTGCTTACATTTAACTTTTGTCAGGAGGAAGTTATTCATCCACGCAGACTTCATACCACCTTTGCTTGACTTCCTGCATGTCCAGATAATAGTGTGGGGTTTTTTTAACCTGGAGGATGTGATCCTTTAAAATCAAACATTTGCCATCTCCCATGCAATAGTTCCAGCAACAGGAGCTGAACTTCACTATCTTACCCTCTATTATGAGCACCAATATTCTATTGACCTTCTATTGGTGTGAGCACCAATAGAACACCTTCCTTCATTGGCTTTTTGATCATCTTTGTCAGGAAGATATCATAGATGCACTTCAGAAATGTTCTAGTTTGCTCATAGTCAGTTGTCTTATCTGTCCAACAGATATTGCAGTGGTTGAAGTACTCCTTGAAGACCAGGTCTGGAAAAGTTGAGGCCTCTTCCAATTGCCTGAGAACAGCTTCACTTGTTCCTTCTTCCTTATCGTGCAGTCTGTAGCAGACACCCATCACATTGAACTGCTTGCTACAACAGACCCATAAGCCCTCAACTGGTTCTACACCTACCCCAAGGCATTGTTGCATGCATTCTCACTGCCTTCTCACAAACACAGTTATTCCTCTCCTCACCATTCCACATGGTCCTTCCTAAAGAGCCAGTACCTAACCACTGCAATGCACCAGTAATGTGAGCTATCCCACCACACCTCTATGATCCCAGTGAGACTGTAGCCCTGTAACTACACACAGACCTCTAATCCCTCCTGTGTGTTCCTTCTGCTGCATGTGTTAGTGTACAGGCACTTCAGAGACACACAGGAAGTACTAATATGCAAATATCTTGTTTGTCTCAGCTAGAGAGCACTTGCAATTATATTTCCACTACTGAGAAATTACCTTGTATGTCCTCCCAACAATCATATCAGGAATTACATTTAAAGTGACAGAATCTACTCAATACCATGTGTTAAATAATGGACATGACTCAACATTCAGTGTTAGACAAGAACATGCGGCCTCATTGCATGGCCTTGTTATGTTAATTAGGAAAAAGAAAAAGAATTCTTTAACTGTGCAGAGTAGAGTATTTCTCTCATTAAGTAGAATTTTGTCATGCAATGAAAAGGGCAATTAAAAAAAAAATCACAGTCAGGATAAAATACATCAAAATCCCTGACCTTAGTTTAGCATTCCACAGAGAAAAATGATATACAGTAATAGAGCACATGGACACGCTGGCTGGAGGAGAATGCTGAAGGTCATCTATACCTGTCTCCCACTCAAAGCAGAGGTACTACCAATGCTGTTGGGTCAGCCTAGGCTTTGTCTAGCCAAATCTCAAAAATCTTTCAAGGATGGAGAATACACAGCCTCTCAAGCTGCAGTTTGTGGACCATATTCCTTCTTATATCATTTGGCACCATTCAGCAGAGCTTGAATTGGACATTAGGAAGAGGCTCTTCACTGAGAGGGTGGTTGGTCACTGAAACAGACTCCCTAGGGAAGTGGTTATGGCACCAAGACTGTCAGAGTTCAAGGAACATACAGACAACACTCTTTCTTACTCATGTGGTTTAGTTTTAGGCAGCCCTGAAAGAAACAGGGATTTGACTTGATGATCCTTACGGATCCGTTCCAATTCAAGATATTCTATGATTCTATAATCCCATATAATAATAAACAGGCCAATGGCCTCATGTGCTCCTTGGAAAGTCGTATCTGACCATCTTTGTAGCCCTTCTGCAGAACCCTCTTCAATTCCTCAACATTTTTGTTGAACTTGGGATGCTATAACTGGATCCAGGATCCAGATGTGGGCTCTCCAGCACTGAACAGAGGGAAATAACAGCTTTCCTCAGTCTGCTGGTCATACACTTCCTATCGTAGGCCACTGTGCAGTTGGCAACAAGAACTCATAGAATCACAGAATCTCCTGAGTTCGAAGGAACCCATAAGGATCATCGAGTCCAACTCTTGGCTCCACACAGGGCCAGCCAAATCAGAGTATATGACTGAGTGCATCGTTCAGACCTGTGTTCAGTAAACACCAGGCCCTTTTCAGAACAGCTGCTACTCAGCCATTGCCTTCCCAACATACACTGATGTGTGGGGTTTTCACGTACCGAATGCCTGTACCA
>VZTU01010361.1:2896-27618 GCA_013400835.1 Zapornia atra
CATGTTAAGTTTCTCATCCACCATGACACCCAGGTCCTTCTCAGCAGGGCTACTCTCAAGAAGCTCTTCTCCCAGTTTGTATCTATGTCTGGGATTCTTCCGACCCAAGTGCAACACCTTACACTTGGCAGTGTTGAACCTCATTAGGTTCCCCCAGGCCCATCTTTCCAGCCTGTCAAGATCCCTCTGGATGGCTTCCTTTCCTTCTGTTGTGTCAACCACACCACTCCGCTTCGTGTCATCTGCAAAAGCCTACAGCACCTGATATTCCCAGGTGGTCTCCCATCCAAGTACTAACAAAGCCTGACCCTGTTTAGCTTCCAAGATGAGATGAGGTGTTCTCAGGGTAGTATGGCCATATCACGTTAAGCTTTTCATCCGCCAACACCCCCAAGTCCATCTCCTCGGGGCTGCTCTCAATCCATTCTCTGACCAGCCTGTACTTGTGTTTGGCATTGTCTTGACCCATGTGCAGGACCTTGCACTTGCTCTTGTTGAACTCCATATGTTTTGCATGGGGCCACCTCTCATGCCAGTCAAGGTCTCTCTGGAGGAACTCCTTTCCCTCCAGCCTGTTCACTGCACCACACAGCTTGGTGCCACCAGCAAAGTAAAAGTCCTATTATTATTTCTCTCTCTGTTGTCCCAGTAAACTATCCTTATCCCAACCCATGATGTTTGCCTTGGGTTTTTTTTTTCCTTCTTTCCTTCTCTTTCCCCTTGCCAGAGTGAGTGACTATGTGTTGCTCAGCTCCCAGTTGGGGGCAGAACAAGGACAGTCCTTTTTGGTGCCCAATGTGGGGCTCAAGGAATTTGACATAAGGACAATAATTGGATGAGGGAACGGGCAGAACAGACTGAACATAGTTCAGTAGTTAATTAATTGTAGAGAATTTCTGTTGGGATGGGGATTTTAATGACGATTCTCAAATATGTGATTTGCAGAGAGGTAGAATGTCGTAGTTTTGCATGGCTGGGTTCTGGTGCAGAAGGTGGGGCTGCAAGGGGTGGCTGCTGCAAGAAGCAGCTAGAAGCTCAGCAGGCCCAAGAGAGTAAGCACCAGCTGGCTCAAGGCTGGAGTTGTTGTTGACCAAGGCCGAGCCCATCAGCAATGGTCACAGTGCCTCTGTGAATCACATTTAGGAGAAAAAATAAATGCAAGCAGACACTTTTTGCCAACAGAGAAGGTGGTGGGAAGATGTAAGAAACTGTGCAGACACCAAGGCCGGAGAAGGCGGCGGGAGATAGGGAATGAGACACTCCAGGTGCTGGAGAGAAAGATTCCCCTGCAACCGTAGGAGAAGACTATGGTGAAGCAGGCTGTCCCCCTGCAGCCCATGGATGATGACAGGGAGCAGAGATCCCAGCTACAGCCCATGGAGGACCCCATGCCAGAGTGGGTGGAGACACTTGAAGGACGCTGTGTCGCTGTGGGAAGCCCGTGTTGGAACAAGCTCCTGGCAGCAAAATCTGCAGCCTGTGGAGAGACCAACTCATGTTGGAGCAGGTTTGCTGGGAGACTTATGACTCTGTGGGGGACCAGGCTGGAGAAGTCTGGGCCTGAAGGTTGGCCCCCCATGGAAGGGACCCACACTGAAGCAATTGGTGAGGAGCTGACGCCCTGACAGAAATGACTCATGGAGAAGTTCATGGAGAAGTCTCCCGTGGATGGGATCCCACACTGGAGCAGGGGAAGGGTGTAAGGAATGCCCCCTCGCCCCAGCTAAGAAGGAAAACAACTTGTGAGGAACTGATCGAAACCCTCATTCCCTGCCTCTCCCTGTGCCACAATGAGGGGGGATGAAGGGAGCAATAAATCATGACTTAAGTGAAGCCTGCTAAGAAGGGAGGGGTTCTTATCCGACTCTGCTGTCACTGTGTGTGCAGTGCAGGGTAATAAATTAGAGAGTTTTCTTTCCTTTATTCTGTGTTGAGTCTGTTTTTCCCGTGACACTAATTGGGGAATGATCTCTCCCAGTCCTTATCTTGATTCCGAAGCCTCTCAATATATATTTTCTCCTCTGTCCAGCTGAACAGGAGAGTGATAGAAGGCTTTGGTGGGCATTTGGCTTCAAGCCAGTGTCAAACAACCATACATGGCTAAGTTCTTTCTGAGGAGGTGATGACCACCAATGGAACTCACCTCCTGAGCTGGTAGCATGACTAGGTGCTACTTGTGCACCTTCCCTGCGCACCCCCCACACTCTGGCTGTCACGGCATGCTCTGTTTGCAGCGATCACTGGGCTGCTTTTTGTAGGTGTGGGAGTGGCTGCCATTGCTCTGCTAATGCCCAGGCTTCATCAGTCTGACAACTTGTGGGGTCTCTCCACTCCCCTGATATTTCCCTGTGTAATAAAAGTCAGGAAAAACACCTATGCACCAAGATCTGCTGCTCTGCGGTAGGGTGGGCCAGCACCAAAGCATCCCCCATTGGCAACTAAAAAAATCATGTTTTCATGTCCTCTAAATGAAGGAAAGAAATTACTCTCATCCACCCTTATTGGTTCATAGTATGATACGGAAGTAGTTCTCGATGTGTTAGTTCAGACATGGTGTTTGCTCTCCTTTGATAGGGATACTATTCTCAGAGTTTGTTTCTTAAACGGTGTAACTATTGATCAAGTTTTGTTCAGACTGTGACTAGAATATCTGTTGGGATCTGAAAATTATTTCCATAATAACAGAGAGACAGCAATCTTGTCAAAATTCTGCCAGAACTTAAAAAACAGTGTTCCAGAGGAGACCATGATGATTTATTAGACAGCTATTTAAATATAAATCAGCACTGAATGCACAGTATAATTTCATTGTATCTGCTTTACAAGTTTCTGATAGAAAGAAATTTTATGAGTGGCAGCTAAGATGTTTAATGTTGGTGTAAAGGAAAGATACTCTTCAAGAACATTTTAAGCTTAACATCCAAGTATGCCCTCATTATATTTTAAAAATACAGAACAATAAATACTTAAAAAAACCAACCAACCAAACAAAAAAAACCCCAAACAAAGAAAAGGAGAAAGAAAAAATATCAGGTATGGACTAAGGTACTATAAAAGTATTAGCTACTTGACAAATTTATTAAGGTCTTTAAATTATATTAAAACTATTGAGTTTGATGGTGGACATTTTAAATATATTTTTTAACAACTGCATTTCTTGAGTCATTTTGCTTCCTAATTATAAATCTTTAAATGTCCTTCTAACTAAAAGCTGTGGGGGAAGGAGGGAGCTTAAACCATATTGATCTACATGTCACTGTTAATTATGTTAAATTCAAAGGAAGACAGGAGGGCTAATCATCTTTCTGAATAGCATGCAGACAGATCACAGAAGATGTAACCTCTGAATTTTTCTTAAGGTATGAGAAGGCTTGGATTTGAGCCTGTTTAACTTCAGTACTTATCATATTGCTGTGATCAGAATGTACAAAAAAGGATGATGATAAAATCCTTAGTAATACATTCATTAATCCAGAGGTTATCCCTTTCTCCTACAATCCCCTCAAGCACTGCTTCTGTCTGAATTTTAAACATGATGATCTTGGAGTCTGACCTAAGTCACACATTTTAAATTCAGTATATCCTGAATAATTCATAGTATTGATGTGCATTGGTGTTTAAAATAAAAGAGATGATGTTTAGGGTCATGGATCTTCTCCTCATAAATACACTAGGATTGCACAAATGTTAGTTGAAGACTCTGATATGCAGACAGAAGGGATGTCATTTCTAATTCCTGAGCTGCTCAGACTTTTAGCCAAAACCAAACTTCAGTGAACATTGCCTTAGTGGTGTGGATGTGCTTAATCATTCATCTTCTAAGCTTGCATGTGATGTTCAGTAGCATTTATTCATTATTCTGGACATCTAAAACAACTGTAAGAAAAGTAAATATGAATACTTTGAAATTACATTTTCATGTGCACATGAAATATCATGGGAATGATTATATGTGTCTGAGTGTGTATATATATATAATGAGTTTCCCAGCATATGAAGTCCACTGTAATCTGTACCAGTGGAACTGGCTTGATGTTAAATTACAGAAAGTTTTACTTCTGGTTATATAGCACATAAATGGTTGATGCAGTCAGACAAACCCATTGCCCTCGGTGAAGCCATACTACATAAAAAGTGAGAAAGGGTATATATGTAAACTGGCATAAAAAATAATTTAAAGGGGTTTTGGTTTTTAAATAGTTTTGTGTAAGAGAAGAACGTATGTTTCCTTAAGGTTATCTGATCAAAGACCTTGCCAAAATTGGATAAGGAAAGGAGGAAGCAAAACATACAGAGGGAAAAAACTGATAACAAATATCAAGAAACAAACTTGGTCAGATATATCACTTGATACAGTTGTGTGAAGTGTGAGTATGATGTCAGTAAGATCATCTAATTGGGCATGATATGGAGAAGTGGGAGGCAATAAAAAAAGAATAGAGACAGACTTGACAACCAGCAATGGAAACAATGAAACCTGTCGGTTACATGAATTGATGAGCTATCAACAAACTGCAGGAATCACTTCAGAGAGGCTCAGCAAGGGTTTTGCAGCTTATCAGGGTATCAGCTTGTCAGTCCTAGATACTTATTTGATTGGAGTGTACAAACTGATGAGGCAATGTGCAGGTGTCATGGTCTCACCCCAGCTGAGACCTGAGCAGCATGCAGCCATTCTCTCTAAGAGGGTGTGTGTATGGGAAATTGGGAGGGGAGTGAGGGGAGGGTGGAATGGTGGGAAGGGAAAGGAAAATAAAAATAAAAAAAAAAAACACAACAAAACCTTACATTTTGGGATAAGGATAGTTTACTGGAACAGAGAGAGGGAGAGATAACAATAACAGGACATTATAGCAAAACATACAGAACTGGTGATGCACAATGCAGTTTCTCACCGAACCTCACAACTCAGACCGTACAGCTCAGAGCTGTCCTGATGCCAGACCATCCTGAAAACCACGTATCGTGGAGCCAAGTGCTCCTCCCCTACCAGCCCCCTTTTATGCTGAGCATGATATAATTGGCATTCAATACCCTCTTTGGCTAGTTTGGGTCACCTGTCCTGGCTGTGTCCCCTCCCAGCTTCCTGGGTGCCCCCCACCTTCTCATTAGTAAGGCAGCATGAGAAACTGAGAAGTCCCTGACTGTTTGGCAACAACTAAAACCGTCAGTTTGTTATCAGCACACAAACAAAAACTCAAAGAAATATGCAAAGCCAGGAGTGGTATAACACAGCTCTTTGTAACTGTACATGCAATGGTTACAGATATGAAGGTTGCTAGGAAAACTTCAGAAAAAAAATGTTTGAGACTAATTTTGTTGTCTGCCATATACTTATTACCATTTTGTGTGCTCACAGCTTTTTATCAGGGTGGTTTGGGGTTTTGTTTTGTTGTTTTGTTTTTTTTTTTCATTTCAACAATGTAAGTACATAAAATACAAAAAATACTAAAAGGAAAATAATTTAAAGTTTTAAAGAGTTTGCATTTAGAGCAGACCCATCTCTTGGCATTCACCAGGGTTAAAGAAAAAAAGACAAAAAAAAAAAAAGGGGTTAGTTTATCCTCCTGACTGTATTTCTGTTATGAGAACTGAAACAAACTAGTATTTTGTACCAGTTATGAATAAGTCATGTTAATATTGACATAGAATAATTTATTATTGTTTCGATGTCTCTATACAGTCTGAGTCAAAAGAATGATATATTACGGACCTTCGCTGTTAAGACTGCCTGTTATTGCTTTCACTCTCCACTGGTAAAATAATGCTGTATGTTATTTTCTTCATTACCAGCAGGACCTGAAGGTACAGGTATAATGTAATATATGTTAAGGCCATGTGCATGCCATGCTATATATTTTTATTATTATTATTTTTTAAAGAAATCTTGTACTTACTACAGATCTTAAGTGGATTTTCTAGAGAAATGGAAATTCCTATCAATCATTTTTACATAACTTGGCATTGAAGCAGAGATGTTAAGATCAGTGGTACTCTTCTTTCATGGAAATAGTAGCCCCTCTAGACTAAAGGCTACCTAACTGAACAGAGACTGTATAATGAATTCCACATATTTAACACTAAAAATCCCAAAAGAAGACATGATAGCTTTAAATCTCATTGGACAGCCATGAATAATATTGCCAAAGAAAATGTTCTGGGAGAGCAGGTTTCATTTATTTTACTGCTCATGGAGCTAGTATCTCATCCTTAATATTAAAATATCTCATTTTTGAATTTTGAAATGGATTAAGTTGCAGTTATACAAGTTATTCAAGTAACAACTCCATGTTCCAAAGGCAATACATACAGACTTATTTTTTGTCTTTAGCTGACTTTTGGATGCTCAATAAAGCTCTTTGTAGAGTTGGTTTAGGTCATTTGTTATGAACTTTGGCATTGTGTTGGCAGTTATCAAGTAACATATGGAGTACTGAGGGCTCTCCAGTGATCTAAATAAAAAAGAGAAAAATTAGCAAGCTTCAGATTGACATCTGCGAGGGGCGAGATCACTTTGTGCCCTATGCTACAGTAGTCTACTTTAAACCTAACAATTAAAGGATGAAAATTCTTGTCTATATTAAAGTCTGGTACTTATGTAAGCAGAAAGCAATTAAGCTTCTGAGAAGCCTAGCTAATTAAGAGTGTTGTTATTTGCAAAAGAGGAAAAAAGACTGTGGGATAGTGCACATAACGTTGGGGGGATTTTGTTGGTGATTTTTTTTTTTTCCTTGCTAACAGTGTAATAAAGCAATAAACCTTGTAATGCATTAACCTGTTAGATTAACACACGTATAAGGTAGGTGTTTAATCATGAAGCATTCTGTTATAACATTTATGAGGTCAGGATGTATTAATTCCAAATATTGTGAGAGATTTTCAAATTTGAGTTATGGCAACATTGTAGTCTTTCTGCTGCAATTAGTAAAGAGGTAACAAAATTGCAATGTTAAGCTAACGGAAAGGTGTTGAGATGTGTTATAGGATATGTGAGTCTGTTCACTGAGACAGAATAAATAAACTAGATGGAATGTGAGAACAAAATATCCGTTCTTAATTATTTTTTCTCATGCTAGTTTTCTGACTTACGCATTCATCTTGCTCTTGAACAAAAGAAAGACAAGGTATTAGAGATAACTTTTTCACTAAAATTTGACTCTGCATGCATTCACTTGAAGCTTTTATTTGATTTCTAACCTTCTAAGGAATGAGATTACACAGAGAAGAAACCCAGGCTTTCCTGAGAATCACTCTGTTGTCAAAAAGAGAGATGAGAAAAAAGACTTTGATTAGAAAGCTTCAAAGACATATCATGAAGTCATAGAAAGGTTTTGGTTGGAACAGACCTTAAAGACAACCTATTTCCAACACCCTGCCATGGGCAGGAACATCCTCCAGTAAAACAGATTGTCCAAAGCCCCATCCAGCCTTGGAGATTTCCAGGGACGGGGCATCCATAACTTCCAGTGTATCACTACCATTAAAGTGAAGAATTTTTTCCCTTATGTCCAATCTAAAACTACTCTCTTTCAATTTACAGCCACTTCTCACTTTTCCTGTAACTACATGACCTTGTAAACAGTCCCTCTCTGATTTCTTGCAGACCACTTTAAGGGACTTGAATGCTGCAATAAGGTCTGCCCAGAGACTTCTCTTCTGCATGTTGAACAAGCACAACTCTCTCAGCCTGTCTTCGTAGGAGAGGTCTTCCAGCCTTCTAATCATCTTTGTGGCCCTCCTCTGGACTCACTCCAACAGCTGCGTGACTTTCTTGCACTGGGGACCACAGAGCTGAACGCAGTTCTGCAGGCGGAGTCACACGGGAATGGTGTAGAAGGGAGTATCACCTCCATTGACATACTGGTCACATTTCTTTTGATGCAGCCCAGGACATGGTTGGCTTTCTAGACTGCAAGCATGGATTGTTGGGTCACGTTGAGCTTCGAAACACTCAGAAAACAGTGATGTAAAGAAATAGCCATATTCCTTCCATCCTTCCTTTCCTCTTATTTGAATCTTCAAGGTATAGTATACTTTGGATCACTGAGGATAAGTTATGCAATTTATTAAAAAAAAAAAAAGAAGAAAAGAGGACAATGCAAATAATGGAGAAGAAAAAGGAAAAATCCAACAAAAAAGCAAACCATGTAAAAAACTTTCTACTACAGAAATAATATGCAAATAGGAGAGAGATATTAATGCAAATACAAACTGAAGATTGTTATAAATTTTCATTTTTTATTTATTAGTGCATTTCTCTGGAGTACAGTTAAATAAAATATCTTGATTTTTAGTTGATTTCTTTTGTATTTTGCATTGTATCATTCAAACTGTAAAGATAAAATGCTCTCTTCATGGAAAGTAAAAAGTTTTATTTACTGAAGTAGGTCCTAAGAATGTGTGCTTGTTTATATTGTTTGTTTGGTTTTTTTTTTCCCCAAAAGGGGTGCTGTGCAAAATTCATGCGTTTAAGTATGAACACTAATAAATAAATTGAATCAGAGGAGAGAATTGATAATTTTGTGTTATATTTCATCTCTGAAAAAAGAACTGGATGTCATCTGTTCAAGTATATTGGTAGTATAAAAATAAAATCAGTATTGAACTATTGCTATTTCCCATTGACCTGCTACATTCAGTCCTACAAGAACTTCCCTGGGGAACTCCTTTTCCTTCTGTGGTGGTACAAAGAGCAGTGACACAGCAGTAAGTTTAGGAGGAGTAGGTCATCTGCTAACCTGTGACTTGAGCCAAATCCCTCTCAAAAACCAGCCTGGGTTAGAAACAGGAAGTTTGAGATTGCCACAGAGAAGTTTGAGGATGCAAATACAGTGCCATAGTAACAAGTGTTTCTTAATTAGGACATTAACTGCTTTTTACTCGAAGCCTGAAGGAGGGGATCCTGGCCTGCAGAGGAGCTGTGCAGCCTTGTGAGTGCCCACCCGTGCCCACAGCAATAGCAGGTAGCACAAACAGGATTGGTAGTGGACATCCTTGGGAAAAACTTGTTTGTAGAAATCTCCTTCAAGAATAATATATGGTAAGTCCTCATTTCTGATTGCAAGGTATCCTGCCTTTTCTGCAAAGAAGGCCACCAGACTGGGAAGTTGCTATTTAACCAACAAAGCAGGAATTGAGGAATTTGTCTTGTTGTGTAAACTAGTGTGCTTTTAACTAATTATTTGGAATCAAGAAATAGAAATATTGATGGAATCCATTTTTTCTGGGTTTGTTCAGTCATAACACCTTTTCAAAGTGAGTAAGCATTCTAACCAGTGCATTGGCATCCTCTCTCTGTTGTTATTATGCCAACTGCTGAAAATGCAGAGAAATTTTGGGTTATCATGCCATTTATACTAACATACAGAAGATGTGATGGATCTAACTCACAACAATAGTTGCATGTTCTAATTTTAGTTTGCTGAATGCTGCCAGTCAGAGCCCCAACATCAGATCCCTGTTTATGACAACCTCCATCAGATTATTATGGCTGTTGCAAAGAACACAAATCCTTGACAATAATATCACAGCTTTAATGAATTCAATTTAATTTCCTGTATGAGATCATTCTAATATGTGTGGATAAACCATTGACAGCTTTCATATGTCATTTGAATACCATATTGAAGAACAATAAGAAAATAATAATCTGGGGACACCTAAAAAGACCGTTGAGGTCAATGATAAGACTTCAGTTGACTTCAGAAACTTTTGAAGGTTTGTATTATACCAATGCTGCTCAAAATTTTGGTTTAGACTGTAATATTATACCCTATCATATCTAATTTTATCTTAATAGAAATGAATCAGAATGTTTATGTTCTTTTACTGTGCCTGTTTAAAGCCACATTAAGTGCAATGTCTAGATCTGTTGAAGCAGTAGATGGTAAAGAGTTAAATATAGCAAAGATTGAATTTCACTTTCTCAGAGTTTTGTGGAAAAGAAACAAAGGTTAAGCTTCCAGGAGATGTCTCCTTTAACAATGCAGCTTACACTGAAGAATGTTCAGTGACAGGGTTTGGGACAACAACAGCAGGAAGATCCCCTCAGCTTTCAGAAAGGCTTTAGGTTCCTCAAAGCTTTTATTCTCAATTATTGTTGCCTTGGATATTCCACCAGCTGCCTCTTTTCACTCTTAGAAAATTCGATCTAAAACTCACATCATTTCTGCCAAATAAAAATGCTGTTTAATTCTGCAGTGTGTGCTTTTCTCCAAACCATCTTTCTCTGCATGGCACCATTGCAAGAAGACCAGTCAAATCTATGATTATAATTTCCTCATTCTTTCTCTTTTTTTCCGCCCCCACTCCCTTTTTTTTTTTTTTTTTTAAAATTCTGGCCTTTTTAGCTAATATCTGTTTCACAGTGATACATGCAAAAAATATCTAAAAACATCTTCTGCTTTGGACTTCACAGAGTTCTGGCCTTTGTTCTTCGTGTCTTTTTTTTTTTAATTATGTATTTTTCATTTTGCTCTTCTGTTTTTATTATCTGTTTTTATTCCCCTTCCCCCCAAACTGCCCTCCCTCCCTGCCCCCAATTGGTGCACTGTTGATTATATTGTTTGTGGTCTCTGAAAATCTCAGTAGGACTTTTGGAATTCATCTCCCTATCATTCATATCTGTTGTGGTTTTGCCCGAGCCGGCAGCTAAGCCCCATACAGCCACTCGCTCTCTCCCTCCCTGCCATGGGGTGGGGAAGAGAATCAGAACAGTGAAAGTGGGAAAACTCATGGATTGACATAAAGACAGTTTAATAGGTAAAGTGTAAGCTGCACACACAAGCAAAGCAAAACAAGGAATTAATTCACCACTTCCCATGGACAGGCAGCTGTTCAGCCATCTCCAGGAAAGCAGGACTCCATGATGTGTAACCTGGGAAGACAAATGCCATCACTCTGAATGTCCCCTCCTCTTTCTCCTTCTTCCCTCAGCTTTATATGATAAGCATGAAGTTATATAGTATGGGTTTTGACTTTGGCCAGTTGGGATCACCTGTGCCATCTGTGTTCCCTTCCAACTTCTAGTGCATGTCCAGCCTACTCACTAGCGGGATGGTGTGAGAATCAGAAAAGGCCTTGGCTCTGTGTAAGCGATAATGAAAACAGACCTGTGTTATCAACCCTGATTTCACCATAAATCCAAAACATTGCGCTGTACTAGCTACTGTGAAATACTCTATTCCAGCCAAACCCAACACATCTGTATTTCTATCAACATCTCCTACTTTAAGCTGGACTTCTAGAAAAACTGCAAATATCCAGTCCTCATCTAAAAATGGCAGGTGGAAGGGAAAGCTCATTGTGATGGTAGTAATTTGGAATTATTAAACAGGATTGCCTCTATACTTTAAAAATAGCACATATTTTAAAATTTTCCCAATATTCATGGCAGGATTTCTCTTCCTATTTCTATGTAAACTTTCTGGTAAATGTCTGTTAAATACAGTGCTGTATTCGCTGTAAATACTGTGAAATATAGTACAGGGTGATATTGTTTTCAAGGACAGGGGAGCAGAAATCAGTGTTTATACCAGTGACATAATATGTTTATTTCTAAGAAACAAGCAAACCCCAAAATAGCGATACTTGGTGAAAGGTAGTCATAAGATATTTTCTTTTTTGAAGGAATGCAATCTCATTCACTATCTATTTGTAATATTAATGAGAAAAAAGTAAAGTTGTAATTAATTTAGATTTTTTGCAGCACACAGGAAAAATGATGTAGGATACAGTAAAAAAAAAAAAAATCTGCCTTGCAATCAATTGTTGAATGTTTTATGAAAAGGTCAGTAGCACATATGCTAAGCTGTGAAGTACAAATCAGATGAGAAATGGATGTATCTGTTCAATAGAAGCACTATGGCAATAATAATTCTTTTGTATAACTGTCCAAGGAAATACAATTGTAAAACCTGTGGCAACATGTGACTTTGAGCAAACTATCATTTTCATATGAGAAAACTGTGTGCTGTTTGAGAAAGACAATCTTTTACTGAATCAGAATTATGGATCTAAATCTTGTTAATTTCCAAACAGCTGCACAATGCAAACAAAAAACAGTTTTACGGTTATCAGTTTCGCTATGCTTGATGAAAATTCCTTAAAATTATCTAGTTTTTAAAAAAACAATGGTTAAAAAAAAAAAAAGACATTAAGTTCTAGTTAGATGATGGCATCAAATGTGAAATTTTTGCTGCATATGATATAACTGAATGCATCATTTTGTAAGAATATTTTTTAAAAGTAGAATAAAATAAACATTTTTGTCTGCCTAGCCTATGCCAAAATTTTGTCAGACATCCCAAGCAATTGTAGAATTCTCTTCACACAGTTTTAATTTCTCTGAAAGAGCTTATTACATCTATTTTACATAGGAAGTCAAATTACAGGAAGTGGCACAATTAATGTAAAGAGGTCCATTTCTTTTCCAAAAACATGAAAAAAAAATGCAATAAAATACTATAAAATAAAATGTAAAACTGAGAAATTAGTTGAGGCTAGCAATTTTTAAATGGTTAAGCTTTGGCAAGAAGAATTCATTTTCTTGTATGCTTAGCAGTAGGATCTATTTCATCCTATGATAACTGCCTAAAAACAAATCCGTAAGTGTAGTTTACTTGGATCTCTGTATTTGATAAAGGCCTTCTGGGGGGGGAGTGGGGGGGTGGAAAATCACCACCTTTGTACTTTTCCTATAAGAAGAAATAGTCATAGTACCATCTAAGAAAAGTAGGATGAAATATAAGCCATTTTAACATAGATGTTCATATTTCAGTAGGATAAAGGCTATTATCTTACCACCGCTTTGTGGGATACTGTATCTATTTCTACTGTACAAAATCAGCCTAAAGAAATAAGAGTTGATCCATGATTTATACTGTTAGCCAGCACTTAAAATTAAGAAATCAGTTCTACTCTAAATTGCCTATATAGTCAACAGAAAAGTGTAGATACCTTTATAGGCTTCCAAAAGAAAAAAAAAACAAAAAACCACACCAAACAACAATAACAACAACAACCACCAAAAACAGATCTCTGATAATTTAAATAAGAATGTCAGGTGAATAGGATTTGCCTGTGATTTTTTTTTTTTTAATGTCTCCATCAATTAAATACTGAAGATCAAGGAAAGTTTGAAAAGCAATATAATTTCACAATCAGATTTTATGATGGTTAGGTGTATAAATTAGAATGCATCTCGCATTTCTTGTATTTCAGAAAATTATTTTTTATTCTTTTGACATTACATTGTACATGTATTTAAATATTTTCATACTATCTAACCAGGTCCCGGGGAAACTAATATTATCACAGCTGTGGACCACAGATATGACTTTTTGTAGATAAGAAGTTATTTCACTCATTATTTAGCTGAAAGAAAAAAATCTCAGTTGCACTGCAAATTAAAAGTGCAACCTTAATTTGTTGTTTTAAATTTAGAGTTTATTTTTAAAAAAGGATAAAACTTCTAAAGTATATTCATACTATTTGTAAGCTCTGGATCAGACTAAAAACATTTTAAAAGAAAACCTACAAAAGCTACAGATTAATTATCAGGAAATAACACAACCCTTTTTATCCCCTTGTTTCTGGTGTATGCTTATGAGTATGATTTTAAAATATTGTCAACTTAGAAAAGATGTTGAGTACACAGTTCTTCTATAACAGAAGTTAACTATGAGGTAGTAACAAAAGAGGTAAACAGAATATTAGAAATTATTATGGAATGGACTGAATAAAACAAAGCACATTACTATTCAACCGAATAAATCCATGTATCACCTGTGTCTTGACTATGTATGATTTGAACACTTTAACAATAAACCAAGTAAATAATATAAAAAAAACAAAAAACAAAAACAAAGTGCATAAGCAAACAACATTTTGATGATCATTCTTCAACTGAAGGAGATTCTTCATTTTAAATAAGAGATGTCTGAGGAGTACATGATGCATGCTTATAAAATCAGGAACTTCATACCGAAGGTGAAACAAAAATCAGTGTATATTATGTCACACGATGGAGGAACTTGAGGGCATTACATGATTGAAGCTTAAACCAGATGTGAATCATTTTTCAGCTGCATAATTTGCTTCTGGTACAGTTTGCAGAGGTGCCATAGATATTAACAGTGTGAATTTTTTAAAAGGATGGGACAAATACATGAAAGATAGGTCAGGCAGGAATTTTCTCTCATCATAAGAATGATAACAGGGGTTCTAACAAATCATATGATTCAGGATGTCCCAGAACTACTTAAAAAAAGAGAGAGAGAGAGAGAGAGGGATTGTCTTGTTTTACTCTTTCCTAAAGACACTATATAAGACTTCTATCAAGATTTTCTCTGACCTGGTTCTTAGGCTTAAACTAAGACCGTATAAGAATACTGCTGAATATTTTCTTACACACAATAGCGATCACTATGTCACTGAACTAGTATGTGAATGCTGCTTGTTGCAGATAAGCATAAAAAAATGACCGTTGTCCAACTTGGCACTGCTGGTACTTGTCTCAAGAGAAAAGCTACACATCATTCTTTCTTATAAGTACAGCTATTCACACTGTAAGAGTTTCCGTGTGGACTCTTCATCTTGCTCTGCCTATTACTGAGTAGTAAATGTTAAATTTCTCCTATCTCCTTCACCATGTAGTGCTGCAAGATTGTACTCACCAGTTTGGGCTTCCAAAAGGGAGTTTATTTCATAGTTTATACAAACTTTTTTTACGTGTGGTTCTCTCTTTATGCTAGACAACAGTTCTCATGCATGTTAAATCTAGCACCAATGTGCAAACAACTGGTTAATTCTATTAAGTTTTTAAATGTATTATATTTTGTCCATCTCTCAGATATTTATGAAATTTATTTCTATTCTGTTTCTTTTTCAGCTTCTTTTTCAGTGATCCCTAAATTGCTAACTGTATTATCCAGGACTGTAGGTTATAACAAGATCTCTCATCCATTGCTTCTCACACAATAAAAGAATGTGCAAAAGACTGCTTTCACTTTGCTTTTGTGAATGTGATAGCTTGTGACATCCTGACAGTGTGAGCTAGCATGTTCTCTGCTCTCAGAAATTTCAATGAACTTTATATAACCCTACAAAGCAACCTCCATGTCACCTTATTTTTCTACTTATTTTTTCAATAGTTTTGAATAGTTTTCTTAGTTTTGAATAGGCAGTGATTTGCCTGGACAACATTCAAGCAGAATGCTTCAATCCTTATTCTGTGTGACTGAGTTGAGATATTTACATCTCACTGTCCTTCCATGGGGTTTTTTTAGGACAATATTTTCACAGATACAATTCTGGGTGTGAAAACTATTATAGAGAAATTTTAAAGATAGTTATGTTCTTAGACAAAGGTTTTCATTGTTACGATATGTTTGCTGGAGTCTTTGACCTGATTTTTTGCTAGAAATTCTGGCAGATGGCAAAAACACTAGACAAAGCAAAGCATATACAAAAGTTACTGACTCTTAATGATTTTAATGTCTGTCTTCTGTCTATTGTCTCATTAATTTCACATATTTTTTCTGTTTATTCATTCAGATGTAATAATAACTGTTCCCTTTTCCGAGATAACCTTGAATTTCAGTCACCAGTCTCCTGACAGTACTCCTGACAGTTCTTTTCTATGTACATACAATAGCAGAAAAGTCAGGTTTAGTTGTAATTTTTCCTACAGTTATACACCTTTTTTTTTCTAGACCCTTCTAGTTTTCTTAATTTCCACAAATTAACTGTTATTTATTAATTTTCCTTCTATTGCTGTTAATTATTGATTTATTACAGCTTGTTTCAATAAAACTTCCTCAAGTAAGAGACTGTGATCAGTTAACCTTTGCTGGCTGCCAGGTACCCACCAAGCTGCTCTATCATTCCTGCTCCTTAACTGGAAGAGGAAAAGAAAATATAATGAAAGGCTTGTAGGTCAAGACAATGGCAGGGAATTACCATCACAGACAAAACAGACTCTACTACCAAAAAATAATTTATCACCAGTTAACACTAGAATAATAAAATGAGAATTAATAACAAATCTTAAAACAGCTCCTCCTATGCCTCCCTTCTTGCCAGGCTCAATTTCACTCTTGATTTTTCTACGTGCTCCTCCCTCAGTGTCAGGATATGCCTCAGGAGAATGGGGAAGGGGGTTGAAGTCAGTTCATCTCTGCTGCTCCTTCCTTGTGAGGGTGAGGACTCCTCACCTGCTTCCTCTCCTCCAGTGTGGAACTACTGGAACTACTGTGGAGTCACTCCTACAGGAAACAGTCCTCCATGAAATTCACCAACATGAGTCCTTTCAACAGACTTCACAAACTGCTCCAGTGTGGGTCTGTACCACAGGATGCAGACCTTCAGGAACAGACTTCTCTATTGTGGGTCACCCACGAGGTCCCAAGTCTTGCCAGCAAACCTGCTCCAATGTGGGCTCCTCTCTCCATGTTTCTATGGCTCCTGCCAGGATCATGTTCCAGTGCAGGCTTGCCAGAGAGTCACAGCCTCCTTTAGGCTCATCCACCTGCTCTGGTGTTAGGTCCTCCAAGGGCTGCAGGTAGCTATATGCTCCACCATGGACCTCCATGGGCTGCAGGGGGACAGCCTGCCTCACTATGGTCTTCTCCATAGGCTACAGAGCAATCTCTGCTCCAGCACCTGCAGCACCTCCTTCACCTCCTTCTTCACTGACATAAGTGTCTGTAGTGTCTCTGATACTCTTACTTGTTTCTTCTGGCTGCTGTTACACAACAGTTTTTTCTACTTCTTAATTATGTTATCCAAGAGGTCTGTCTGGATGGCATCCCTTCCTTCTCATGTATCAAATACACCACTAAGCTTGCTACTGGCTGCCATCTTGCTGAGGGTGCACTCAATCCCTTCTCTATATCATTAATAAAGATATTGAACAATATTGATCTCAATACATATCTCTGAGGGATGTATCATAATGGTTCCCCCTTGGACATTGAACTGCTGATTGTCACTCTTTAGATGCAGTTACACAGCCAATTCCTTATCCATAAAATTGTCTATCTATTACATCTCTATCTCTCTAATTTAAAGTTAAGGATGATAGGAGGGTTGGTATACAATTCTGTATTCTGTTTACTGGGTCAGTTACATGATCCCCAATGTTTTTAGCAGCAGACTAGGAGATATTGAAAAATAAATAAACAAATAGATAAAAGTCTACTATGTATAGCACTATATTTGTAACGTCTGATGCAGGTTACTTTACCAATTGGGAATTTACTATATTAGAATCATAGATACATAGATTATCATGAGTTGGAAGGGACCCATAAGGATCATCAGGTCCAACTCCTGGCTCCACACAGGCTCCACACAGCCAGTGCTCTGGAAATGCACAAGAAGTTGGGAGGGGGCAAGCTGCAACAGCTGACCCCAATGGACCAAGGGATATCCTATACCATATGATATCATGCTCAGCTTATAAAGCTGGAGGAAAAAGAAGGAAGGGGGGGGACTTCAGTGATGACATTTGCCTTCCCAAGTAACTGTTACATATGATGGAGCCTTGCTTTCCTGGAGGTAGCTGAACACCTGCCTGCCCATGGGAAGGGGTGAATGAATTCCTTGTTTTGCTTTGCCTATGTGTGCAGTGCAGCTTTTGTTTTAACTTTTAAAGTATCTTTATATCAACCCACAAGTTTCCTCACTTTCACCTTTCTGATTATCTCACCCATCACATTGGAGGGGGAATAAGCAAGCAGCTGTGTGGTTCTCAGTTACTGGCTGGGGTTAAACCATGACAAAATTCCAAGAAATCCAATGCCTGTGTCAGCCCAGAAAAACAAATAGCAAAAAGACACATATAAAACAGATATCGGTATTTAGAAAAGTCCATCTAATCTTAGCACTGAAGGGTTTTTTTCAGACAGACAATTTTTCAAGTTATGTTAGTTCACATGAAGTCCATTGTGCATGTAAGAAACAGTTGTGATTCAGATAAATATTAAGCCTTTCTGGAAATATAGATGTACTAGGAAATTGTGAGAAACTGTAGTACCTAATTTGCCCTTCTTAAAAACTGTCCTTGAGAAAATTAATTTGTGCATCTAATTTCCAACAGAATTTACAACAGAATCCAGCACAGCTGTTTTACAGGCTCAGTCAGATTTGAATGATTTAAACCAGTGCCTTTAACTTTTGGCTAAGCTATGATACTGCAGCTGCAGGTAATTT
Source organism: Zapornia atra (assembly GCA_013400835.1). Taxonomy (NCBI): domain Eukaryota; kingdom Metazoa; phylum Chordata; class Aves; order Gruiformes; family Rallidae; genus Zapornia; species Zapornia atra. The sequence continues at coordinate 21,110 of VZTU01010361.1, forward strand.
TTTTTAAAGTCCAAAATAATGTCAAGCCTCACAATCTCAGAGTTCATAATAAAACCATAAAGAAGCTGTTGAGTATTGCCAGTATGCTCAAAGTGTTTCATTCTTGTTTGTGCATTGGCTTCCTCCTAACAAGGCAGTACTCCGCTGTGCATCTTTTATCTCAGACATAGTTTCTTTCTGGCATCTCACATGCTAACAAATTATCATGCAGTGTGAACAATACTGAAGGGCTAAGGCCAGACCAGAACAGGAAGATCAAGCAGAGAAGCTAGTCTTTTGTGACCTGAACACAGTACTCTGGATCAAAATGATACAGAGATTACAGGGAGTTAAAAATAAATAAATATGCAGCATCTGCTGAAGCATGGACACTTAATCAAAACAAGGGAATAAAATACAGCTCATAAAGAATAAACTTCTACACTAGACCTGCATGATTTCACTTTGGGAAAACTAATGGTTTGGCTGTTTGCTGTGTCCTTTGCTTGGTCCTGCTGGAGTCAGGAGCACAAAGATGAGATACAGCAGAACAAGGCTTTAGCTGACTGGAATAATTTAAGCAACAGTAGGGACCTTCTCTGATTTTTGATGAATGGCTAAATATTTGTGTAAGGGACTATAGACATCCCCCCCCCTCTTAATATGTCTTAGTAATCGCGGACAGAGCTGTAACCCACTCCCCCTTCTCTCTCAATGTCTCTCAATCACCATAAACAATTGCCCCATCACCACCACCACACAACAAAGTGAATTTGGTGATTTCTACCAGTCAGGAACAGTATCTCAAAGAAAGTAGCCAAAGTCCTCTGCACATCTGCCTAGGCCCAGGGACAAAGTGTGAGGGGGCTTGGACCCTCTCGAACTTTTAAGGACCCTCTGGAGGCCATACTGAGCATGTGTCCCACCACCATGTGGAAGGTGTGGCTATGCCAAGGACTTACTGACTAATGAGACAACACTGTAAAAAGGCGAGACCAAAAAAGCCGAAGAGGTGAATAGTCTCCCCTCTGAACCTGAAGACATCAGACTGACAGGACACTGCAGATCCATGGTGGTAGCTGTTACAATCTCTCTCCTCTCTCACTCTCTCTCCCTCTTTTCTACTCCTTCCCTCCTTCTTCTCTCCTTCTCTTGCACATTCGTTGTGGGCCAAATAAAGCGTCTTGAACCTTGAATCCATTTTGAGTCTGAATTCTGTTGCTGAGATTGTGAAGAACTGATCACAATAAAACACCTGATTGGACATCACTCAGGAGTTAAGCACAGCAGCCCCCAGCCACCCAGACTAATCTGAGGTCCATTGGAATGCAAGGTTTAAACTCTGCCAAAATGGTCTATCTGGTTGTGGATCATGACAACTTGGATGTTATTTTTCTTTGCTCCTGATCCTTTATAAACATTTTTACCTGGTTTTCATTGTTCATGCCTTACCTATTATATTCATTTTTCTTTCCACATTGCTAATGTTATATGTAACTGCCCTGTTTATCAGCTTGGATAAAGTTAATTTTCACAAGTGTGTGGGCAGGAACACAGCAAGGACAAGTGACTCAAACTAGCCAAAGATATATTCCATACCACATGACATCATGCTCAGTGTATAAATGGGGCTGGCCAGGGAGGAGCAAAGACTCCTGAACAGGAGCAAACTGCATTGCGTATCACCTGCTTTGTATATTCTGTTACAAGTACTGCTATTGCTATTTTCCTCTTCCTTTGTTGTCCTAATAAACTACCCTTATCCCAAAAAATTAGTTTTACCTTTTTCTCCCAATTCTCTTTCAAATTCCTGGGTGGGACAGGGGATGGTAAGCTGCCAAGTGATGCTTAGCTGCTGGCTGGGGCTAAATCAGGGTGCTAACTAAAGTCTTCACTACCCACAGAATTATTTTTATATATCTTCATGATATTCCCTTTACTGCATGTTATAATTGCCAAGCATATTGCACAGAGTCGTATAAAAAGGAGGGAGCTTGTAATCAAGAAAAGAAGGCCCACCTCAAGCGTATGCACACAAAATAAGGAAAGTTCTGTGGGACAGCATAATGGGGGAAGGTCTCACACCTCCTCTGGGAAATGAGCACAGACTGTATATTAGTGCATGTCCACAGGGAGCAAACAGGAGGAACTACAGATGTGCCCACAGCTGCAGGGCAATGACCTCTCTTGCAGGTGGTGAAAGAAGAGTCAGATGACCCAGGGAGACTACAGACACAGGTGGCTGGAGCAGGACTGCCAGTCACAGCCCATGTTTGTTGTTCCAGTTGTTTGAGACAAACGTATGTATCTTCACCAAACTGGGAGTGCGTGGGGTGTGCATTCACTAGCGAACTTGAAGCTACTCCAGACAGCAAGTAGATGGGCTTAGGATCTGGGCTGCCTTATCAGGTGGGTGGAGGGTCTATGCTCATATTTAGGAAGATACACAAGTATGAGATGCCTATGGAGAGTGTGTGAGAGCTGTGTCTTTGCACTAAGCACTGAGCTGGACCAGCTGGAAATCTGGGGGGGAGATCAGGATGAATAAAATGGGACAGGATCTAGGCAAGGCTGGTGAGCTGGAAGGGGGGCTGTGACAGTGCTTGGGGAATCCACAATTACGTGTGTGCTTGTGAACCTGAAGAGTGTTATGTGTGTGCTACAGTAGTGACCTTCTGCCTCTGCCAGCCCAAGAGAAGGAGAGGATATAGCTGTCTAGCCTTGTGTCTGATATGAGTCCTGAAAATGGCCGCTTTTGAAGGCAGCACCTTGTCTGCGTCAGGCTGTGTACATGACTCTGTGCTGTTGTCCTTGTGTGTGTCTCTGTGTGTTTGTGTTGTTATTTAACCACAGTCATCCACTAAGAACCATTCAGCATCTCACTCCCCCCCAGTGTGATGGGTGAGGGGATTGGAAGGGAAAAAGTGAGAAAACTCATGGATTAAGATAAATACAGTTTAATAAGTAAAACAAAATCTGCACACACAGGCAAAGCAAAACCATTCACTACTTCCCATGGGCAGGCAGGTGTTCAACCATCTCCAGGAAAGCAAGGATTCATCATGTGTAACCATTACTTGGGAAGACAGAGATAAAAAATATGAAAAAAAATAACAACCAAAAAAACCAGCAAAACAAAGGAAATCAAGTCTCCTGGGGAGAGCACATGCACCTCTCTTCAATAATGTGTGATGCATTTGAATTGAACATGAAATAGCTGTGTTTCTTTCAGAAAAAAAACGAGGTTAATATTGTCCCGTTTTTCAGCTGGGATAGAGTTAATTTTCACAAGGAGCTGGGAGGGGACACAGAAAGGATAGCAAACCCAAACTAGCTAAAGGGATATTCCATATTATGACAGCATATTCAGATTATAAAGGGGGAGCTGGCAGGGGAGGGAGAGTCCTTGCTCAGGGGTGGGCTGGGCATGTGATCTCCAACAGTGAGCAACTTGGATTATTATAAGGATTGTTGTTATTTTCCTCTTCCTTTGCTACCCAGTAAGCTGTTCTTAGCCAAACCTATGACTTTTAATTTTTCTCTTTCAATTCTCCTCCCCACACGCAGTCACAGGAAGTAAATTTTTTGAAAGTTAATTTTGCTATCAGGATAAAATAGAAGGCAACTGTAAATTGGTAGGGCACCTTGTCTTACATGACATTTTGGCAGTTAAAAGCCAGTGGTCCCACATAATAAACCAGTGTATCTTCTTACTACTTTTACTAAATCTTGTAGGCTACTTCTTAGCTTTATGTCTTTTTCAGATCAAACTCTCTGCAGCATTTAAGTGTGGAAGTTCTGTAAGAATATGTGTGTCCTTGCTCCCTTGCAGTATAAGGACACCATAGGGGACATTAGCAGAACACAGTAAGTCTTACATAAACATTTGCCTCATAGAATTAATTAATTAACAACAAAAAACAAAACAAAACAAACACAAAAGTAATAATGCTAGATTGAAAGGACATGAGGAAATTGAACAAAAATCACAGAATCACAAAACATTGTAGGAAGGGACCTCAAAAGATCATCTAGTACAATCCCCCTGCCAGAACAGGATCACCAAGACTAAATCACACAGGAACACATCCAGGTACATTTTGAATGTCTCCAGAGAAAGAGACTCTACAACCTCTCTGGGCAGCCTGTGCCAGTGCTCCATCACCCTCACGGTGGAAAAAGTTCCTCTTTATATTCACATGGAACTTCCTAAGCTCCAGCTTGCACCCATTGTCCCTTGTCCTATTGCTGGACATCACTGAGAAGACCCTGGCTCTATCCTCCTGACTCTCACCCTTTACATATTTATAAACATTAATAAGGCCACCCCTCAGTCTCCTCTTCTCCAAGCTAAAGAGGCCCAGCTCTTTCAGTCTTTCCTCATAAGGAATGTGTTCGACTCCCTTAGCTTGGTAGTCCTGTGCTGGACTCTTTCAAGGAGTTCTATGTCCTTCTTGAACTGAGGGGCCCAGAACTGAACACAATATTCCAGATGTGGTACCACCAGGGCAAAGTAGAGGGAGAGAAGGATGCTTGTAAGAACATAGGAAAATGAAGATACAACATCCCCCGCACCAAAGAGAAGCATTAAAAAAAAAAAAATCAGTTAAAGCAAAGAGAGAAAACAGTAAAAAAAGGGTAAGTATTCAATGATACAGGAGACCCCTGTCTTATGGGTCAGTCTAGAACCCTATATAAGTCAGCATCAAATATGTGCAGCTGTTAGTGTAAATAATTTAAAAATAAACACCTTTAATCTACAATACTCTATAAATGTCAGTAATGGTTCTAACTGTGTGCCCGTACACAAGTCTCTGTTAGAACCAAAATGGTTTTGAGTAAGTGCATGGGCTTGATTTGCCTCAAGAAAGGGGGACTTCATTTCAGTCTTTGGTCACAGACCCACCCTCAGCGGTGCCAAATGAATGGCACAACCACATGCTTTGGAAAGACTAACACTTAATGTGTTCAACAGTGTAATCAAGGAGTCTTCCATACTGCATTTAACAAGGACTTTTGAATTCATAGTAATGCTAAAATGCCTACTTTCAAATACTCGTATGCAGATTAGGAAACAATCTGCTTAGCATGTTGCCACCATTTGTCACCATTTAAGAATGGCAGTCTAATGTGCATATTTAAACACTTGAAATCAAAGTGTTATTTAAATAAGTGAATACAGAAAACACTTGTTTATCACCAATTATTTATTAAGTTCTCCAAAACTGGTAATCAGGTTATCAGTTGCCAGAAAAAAATATAATTGTGTCAATTTGCCAGTCAGGAAATTAACATTTCTATTTGTCTGTGTGCTTGCTCTTCTCTGATTACCTGAAAGGCCTGCCCCAGGATAAGTCACTGAGTTTGTTTCTAGTTTGCCCAGTGTATGATGAATCCCAATGAGCTTTGGAAGAGATTTGAAATGTTTTGTTTACAGTTTTCCCCAAAGGCAAGTATTCTTTTCATGAACTTTGGCTCATTATTTCCTTTAGATCTCAGTCTTCATCTTAACCAATGGGTTAACCATACTCTACTGGATATGGACAACGTATGATTTGCACTTTCCACCTAAAAAAAAAAAAGTTTTCTTGCAAAATAACCACAGAAAAAGGATCTCATTCAATGCTTTTATGTTTGTTTGTTTTTGTCTTTCTTTTTCTTTGTTTTGCTTTGTTTGAGACTTTGAGTCTGGAGTGGAAAATATTCCCATCTCTTATTCAATATGTATAATTAACCTTTTAATGTCCTTTGTCCCATTTTCAAACTTTCTGTCTTTTCAGATTCAATCAAACAAGCATGAAGACATTAATACTCTATAGGCCCATTTAATCACTTTTCAACAATTTTTCCTCTTTGATTCATGTTAATCCTTCCCTTTCCCCATCTTTGCTCCTTCTTCTAAACATCCCATAAGTTGTGCACAGTTTAAAAACACTCCCTCACCTGCATAATGAGTACTATAGCCTGGTAAAAAGTAATCCTTTTTGTAGAAAAGAACCCCTTTGGTTTGCAGAGGGATTTGGAGAGACTTTGTCTGGTTTACTTTCTCAGGGGGTCTCACACTGGTTACAACCATCTCAGCATTCTCCTCAATGGCCCCTGGAGCAGCTTAATCAGGGAGCTCACTTGTCACTGATGAGGTGACTGGTGTTAACCTGTTTTGGGTGAGTACCCTTCATCCATGAAGCCCAGCAGTTACGACCATCGCTACAGAGCCTTGAGGAGTGATTATAGCCTGCTGTGCTCCCCAGATGCCTTGACAACTGGGAGAAGTACTGTACTTATAATGGTCTCAGTTTGCCATGGAAACGTGTGGTCTAGTAATGATACATATCTTCATACATTGCAGACATTATTGCGAAAGTGCTCATGATAGAGAGTAACATCCCAGGGAAAATGTTCTTGATACATAGATTTCCCAGTGGAAAGAGGGACAGTTTTCTTTAAATTGTGTATTTTTCTGAAGGATTTGCTTGTAATTCATGGTTCACAAGCTATTTATTGAACGGATTTTTGCAGTTTATTAAAAA
>VZTU01010361.1:27672-46489 GCA_013400835.1 Zapornia atra
TGCATATAGAAAATCCTTCTATCACTAATTCATGTTTCTGAGTGAATATTAGCATAATTCTAACACCAAACCAACAAAAATGTTTTACTAAAACTGATATGACGTGCAGTGTATACATAATGATGATTTTCAGCTTTAGAAAACAGTTTAATATACAGTGCAAATAAGTATTACTTTCACAGGCATGGAAATCCTCTTTGCAGTAAATGAAAACGAAGATTTTCATGCTCCACCAGTAAGCTTAATAAACCAGCCATATTGGAAATATTGCTAAGCATTTTTTCTTTGGGGATATCTACAGGAATTTGCTGTTCGAACAGCAAAACCAGTATGTGGAAGTAGATGTGTTGATCTGAGTTTTTTTCTATAAGGATTTGAAAAATGTTTAGTTGGGCATGCAGCTATATCAGATTGCCAAGAACAAAAATGATTGGTCAAAGTTAGGTAGTCATTCAGTTTTTTTCATAAAATATAGTAATTTGCTTTTAGCTTTTGAAAGACATCCTTCTGAAGAGTCAATTGTCTATCTTCAATGTCCACAATTTCTTTGAAGATATTATCCACTGGATTTAAGTTACAGCCATTGATCACAGCATTAGGATATCAGTTTTGAGTAAAAGCTTTAAATATGCTTCTGTTCCTTGAAGTTGCTGTTGAAGCCCAAGCCCAATGGCATAGAGGACATGAGACTGGGGAGTGTGGTCAGTCCATAACAGCTCCTCTCTACTGCTCCTCCCTCCTCACACTGTTAAACTGCTGCAGTGTGGGTGTTCTCCATGGCTTGCAGTCCTTCAGGATAAAGTTGCATCATTATGGGTCTTCCATGGGCCACTGCATGGATATCTGCTCCAGTATGGTCTTCTCCTGGGGCTGCAGGGAAATCTCCACTCTGGAACCTGGGGCACCTCCTTTTCTTCCTTTTTCACTAGATTTGGTGTCTGCAGGATTGTTTCTCATGCTTTTGTTGTGGGTTTTTTTTCTCTTTTTTTTCTCTCCTCACACTCTGCTGCACACACTTTTTAAAAATACATTTTCCCCAAGGAGCCACCAGCTTGGATAATGGGCTCAGCTGTGTCCTATGGTGAGTCTGTTGGAGCCAGCTGGATCAATCTGTGACTGGCATGGGTCGGTCCTTAGCCTCTTCTCACAGAGGCCACCCCTGAAACTCCCTTGCTTTCAAGGCCTTGACGCCTACACCCAGTACTCTGCTATAGGGGAGAGAGAAAGTGAGCATATACACAGCATGGTGTGATCTCCTCACCAAAATACAAACCTATTAATTGACATTCTCTGTGCTTGCAGATATTCCCAGGGAAGGAAAAAAGGGATGGATGACACTAGAAATAAAGATGATGAAGTATTACAATATGTCTGTCCAGATGAAAGGATTCCTGGGAGTCAAAAGTGGGATGGTATGCACATTAGTATCTTGAATTCATTTAATGGATTCTCCCTGTCTATGTCTCTCCTGTCTTGTCTCTATAATTAGCAAGTGTTTAAAAGTCTTCTATCAGGGTGAATAATGCATATTTCCCTATATGAAAGATAAATTTGTTGTTGAAATGAGTTGGTTCCCCAGAACTGAACATTAGCTTCACTTGACCAATCATCATTAGTTATAAGTCTTCTGTGATTAGCCAGGCTACTGCAAACTATCATTACTGACAAAAATGTGGAAGTTTATGAAAATTAGTATTTTAATCTTTCAGCATTTCATGCAAACATTATTTGTTTAGATCAATGTGATTTCATACTCCACATTTTCACTTTGAGTTTCATGAACCTGAAATTTGTACTGAAAGTCAAATTATTATATGGAAGTATTCTACCACACTTATTCTTGGAGGCATGGAGATTAATTTTCTGTATGATGTTCCCTGCAATTCAATGACAAATGAATAAGAGGCTTTAATTTTTCAATACTTTTTTAGTCTTAACTTGCCAACCTGCTGCATCAAATAATTCTAAGAAAACAAAGAATTTTCTAACAGAAACAGTTGTTGGAATATACTTTTAAACTTGGGAAAAAAAAATCCTTATCAAAGTCGTTAGCCAGCAGGCCCAAGTTAACAAAGGAAGAGGCTTCTGCTGGCGCCTCGTTGTAGCAGGGGACAATGATTACAATCTCTAGGCATGCCAGGGTTTATGGTCTAAAGGTTCCATGTTATCTATCAATCTAGCATTGCCCAGGGCCCTGCTTTCCAAGCCCAAAGCCACACCTATATTTTATCAGAAACACTACTCAACAATGTATTGTCAGTAACTGTAGATATTCTTATTTAAAGCAACAGACAAAAAATTTCTAGAACTTACTCCAGTGTGAACTCATCTGCACAGACCACAGGTCCTGCCAGGAGCTCCTCTGGAGTAGGCTCTCCGTGGACTGCAGGTTCCTTCAAGGCACACATACCTGCTCCTATATGGAGTCCACCTTGGGCTGCAAGGTTTACGTTTGCTTCACCGTGGTCTTCCTTGGGTTTCAGGGAGACAGTCTGCGTCACCACCAACCTCCTTCTCTGACTCCAAGGCTGTTTCTCTCACATTTTCTCACTTCTCTCTCAAATCTGTCACACGGTGGTTTTTACACTTTCTGGAATATGGTATCACAGAGGCACTGCCAACATTGTTGATTGACTCAAGTTTGACCAGCAGCAGGTTTGTCTTAGATCCAGCTGAAACTGGCTGTGATTGACATGGGGGCAGCTCTTCTCACAGAAGCCATACCTGCATACCTCTTCTCTCCCCCCCAAAGCTTAGCACATAAACCCAATATGCCCTGTGATTTAATATTTTTATAATGTTCTTTCTCTTTCCTTTTCCTAGGTGATCTTGCTTTAGCAAGGCGGGGGGCTGGACTACAGGATCTCCCTTCCAACCCCTACCATTTTGTGATTCCATGGTTATGTTTCCTTAGTCACCAACCCCTTTGCTAGCAGCTCTAGCTCGCATATCAGGGGACATTCTCACTTTTTTTTTTCCTTTTTTCTTTTAAGAACCCAAACTTATTGTAATCAGAAAGTTGGGTTTTCCTGGGTTTGTTTTGTTTTGTTTTTAATTTTTTCCAGGTGAAAAGCAGAAGTTTTATTTATTTTATTATTTCTGGTTTGGTTTGGTTTGTGGGGTTTTTTTTTAGGAAAAAGGAGTTCATAATTTCTTGGCATATTATTTGAATCTTCTGAATACTGAATTAACAATATGTAAATAAAAATATGTTTTAAAGCATTTTCTAATATTTCCTAAACAGGCACTTACCTAAAGCATAATTTTAGTGTTCAGATCTTATGCAGGGTATCTTCCTCAAGAAAAGTCTTAATTTTTCTATAGAGGATGTCTCCGTTGAGATTCCCTCCAAGTCTTATGAAAAAGGGGACTGAAAAATCCTCCATAAAAAAGTTACACTTCTTACGTCCATAAGAAATATATATAGGGATTATGAAACTAGGAATGTAACATCACCCCTGTCTTCTAGTCTGTTTCATGGAATAAGTGCCTAATGGGGCAAAAGAAAGAAAAAGAGAGCAAACTTGGGGCCTGGTCTTCATTGGCCTAAATCATAGTTTCTGTTGCTGGCTATGGTGTAACCAGAAGTGCACGTTATGGACACCAGGGTGAAAGGGTACCTGACTCCCATTTTGCAATAGACAGACGGAGTATCTCATTTCCCTGAAACATGTAAGCATCCTGTCTGTTCCTCCCTGTCCTCTACCTTGATAAGAATGGCTTTCTCATGACTGAAGCCACAATTCTGTTTGATGGTTCACTGTCACCGTAGCATACCTGTCAGTATAAAGAGGAGAAGGGGTTTGGACACATTATTGGAACATAACCCAGAAACATGCTGCAAGCTGAAGAAAGCCTGTGCAGTCCCTCAAACTGAAGAGGGCTTTTATTTCTCTTGAAATAATCACTCACATCAGTGATCTGTTAGGAAAAATATTGGCACCAAATGTATGTCTTCATCCTTCTTAAGACACTAAGCACTTTTTTGGAGTTACTGCATCCTGCACTGCAGAAGAGCTGAGAGGCAGTTCTGTAGCCAAAAGACAACTCTGAGCGTGAATGAATGTCTGTTGCTATGTTGCTATGAGATTTTAATGCTAAATGGAGAAGAACTTAAATAGTCTAGTCCCCTATAAATTAGTCAGGATTAGGAAATAAGCAGATTGGGATACTTGTAAGGAATCCAGATAATTGGGCAATTAAGTCCTTGCATTAGCAGGATTTTAATGGATTAGATTATTTTTTCCTTTCGTCTGAAAAACCTTTGTGCCTTGCAGGCATATTCCTATATTACACCTGTACTACCAGCCAAAATCTCTAAAATTTAATGATGATTAATAATCTATTGTTTTTTATGCCTACAGAATTAACCAGTTTACATAGTTTTAGTCCTCTAAAGCTGCCTTTTAATATTTATTTTGAAGCAAAATCAAATATGGGAAAATTAAAACTTCAGTAAAGTTCCATTTTTGAGAACTTGAAGTGTTTAAAAGTATATATGTAACTAATAATAATAGGTTAGTGATGAAGTATAATGTAAATAGGATTTCAATGTATTGAATTTCACATAAGTGTTAGTTAGCAACTATTTAATGAAGAGAAAATAATTGTATATTATTTTGTAGTATGTATTGATTTCTGCCTCATTGAAACAGAACATTATAAATTAAAAAAAACCTCATATATATAGAAGGGTTTTTTATCTTCAAGGAAGGATGAGGTAGAATATTAAAACAAATTCAAACGTATTTTTTTAAAATGCATTCCTGATAAAGAAACATATCTTGGCAACAATGATTCAGTCTTACAGAATTTCTTTTTTCTGTAACCATAGCTGATGGTTATAAAGCTGCATTTGATTTCAGCCATCAGAGTGATCATATTGAATCAAATATACACCAAATATAACAATAAATCAAATAAATTAAGATGTGCACCTCTAAATCTGAGTTAATAATATTAGATTCTCCTTATAGTAAATGGAAACAGAGACAAGCTTACAGACTGCCAGTCAACTCATACTACTACAGATTACTTAGGAGGTAAAATAGTTTGTTCCTCCCTTCTCTTTATTAGCCATAAAGAAAGCCTACAATGACTATCTCAAATGTAGATATCTCTATGTTGACATGTAAGGATTGATTTGGTTGCTAAACAAGAGACAACTGATGCCATTTTAAGATGCCATAAGATGCTGAAGATATCTGCACTTTCTGGCAAAGGAATTGTGGAGATCTGTTGTCTTCTAGTTTAGCATCTGGAGATAAGGAGTGATAATCTGGAATATCTATCTCAAATGGTAATAAATGAAATATTTAGGCAATTGAATCAAGTTCCTGAAATAATTAGGCAAGATGAATCCCAACCAGAGAATAATAGTATCACCAAATTACAAGGTTGGAAAAGACCTTCAAGATCATCAAGTCTAACCCTTCCTGTCCTATGCTAAACCATATCCCTAAGTACCTGATCTACCCTCTTTTTAAACACATCCAGGGATGGTGACTCAACCACTTCCCTGGGCAGCCTGTTCCAGGCCCTGGCAACTCTTTCAGTGATTTTTTTTTTTCCTAACATCTAATCTGAACCTTCCCTGGTGCAGCTTTGTTCCATTTCCCCTTGTCCTATCTCGTCACCTGGAAGCCTCCAGTCAAAAAAAAAAAAAAAAGTGATGGCAAGACCTGTAGATAGTTTTATAAATCAAATATATGGATAAACATTAGGAAGAAGTTCTTTACTATGAGGTTGATGAGGCACTGGAACAGGTTGCCCAGACGGGCAGTGGAGGCATTCAAGATCAGGCTTGATGAAGCTCTGAACAACCTGATCTAGTTAAAGGTGTCCCTGCTTACTGCAGGAGGGAGGAGGACTGGGCCCTTCTAACCTAATACATTCTATGATTCTATACAAGAACTTTGATTGCAATTCTTTTTGCCTGTCTAAAGGCTGGGAATGGGATTTTGTTGAAGACTGTTATCTAAAAGCACCTCAAAATGTGCACATGTCAACTAGAGTCTAAACATATACTGTAGTCAATCAAAATATAGTTCAGTAGAGACTAACCTTAATCTCACCCTTCAGTAGAGACTAACTAATCTCATCCTTAAGTGGGCTCTTCAGATTGTATTCAGTTTTCTTCCACAGGTATCTTGAACCTTCCAAGACAACTGGCTTATGCAAAATACTTCATATACAGCTAGCAGCTTTAAACCCAGATGTTCAGGTGGCATGTGTGTGCACTTCTAAACGTGCAACTGGAAACCTGGGAAGATACCTTGGAAGAAGTCGTATGATGACAGAGACAAGTGTGTGGCCATATGAAACCCTCGATGCGAAGTTAGTGGACCCTCCTCATTTGTGTAAAGAAGAGGAATGTGGGAAGAAGGAAAAGGAACAAGAGAAAATAAAAGTGATACAGTGCAATACTGTTATTGCATTAAACACCTACATGTTTCAGGATTTAAACTGTAGTTTCTCTGCACATTTTTTACCTTCAACTCAATCACTCTTCACCTGAAATGACACTTCTAGGGAAAAAAAAAAAAAAAAAAGACCAAGCACAAAACCCCAGAAAACAAACCATCACAAAACATTTTCCTATTTATTTTTCTGAGACAGATTTTTTTCTTTAAGGCAGTTGTTATTTTCTGTTTGATTTGTTTAGTTAGTTGAGTTTAGTTCTTTGGGGTTTTTAAAAGGTACTAAATAGGTTTTTAAATAAAGTATTTCTTATGTAAACCTGGGGTTTTAATTTTATTTTGAGGGTGGGCTTTGTCTGCTTAATTTCTATTATATTAGAAAGCCAAATGCACTTCACCTTCCATCATGTATGTCCACAGTCACTTATGTTTCTTTGTGGAATGATTTTTGATTCTAAACATATTCAAAATTTGGAAGTTGAAAAAAAATTTAGAAAGGGACCAAGTCAGTGAGGAAACACAAGTAAGAAATATAAGTAGTAAAGATACATCTCTATTTCTCCAACTGGATTCTGCTGTGGCCAAAGTAAGAACAGAAGGATTTCTAGCTTTTATTTGCTTGACCTAGATCGAAGTCAAAGAAAAAAAGTTTTAGTATAAATGCATGCCTCTTGTTCATAATTAAGAGATAAGCTCATTTTTTAAAATTATATCTTAGTAGGTCTGAAAGCTGAATGATGGAAAAGGGTATAGGGGTTTTGTCCCTTTCAAAATAAAAGTACAAATGGTGCACATCAAATGTAAAAATTATATTTATTTCACATTTTAAACACAAAATAGGAGACAGAAATAATAAGGTGGGAGCATCCATGGGTAAGTTTCTAAACTCAATGAAACCACCACAATTTATAATATTTGATCAACTTGATAATACTTAATGCTGCATTCCTCCCTTTTTGCCCCTTTCAGGATTTCATTTTTTATTTTTAAAAAATATTTCATTATAATTTGTGCATATATTATAAGCATAATTATTACATGAATATACTTTAAGAATGTTCTGGAACAAGAGAAGATGAAGTAGAACTCCTACTTAAATTTCGGCTAATAATTTCTTGCACATGTCCTTCATCTGAGATTCTTGAAAATTTCATAAATGCCCACAACATGAGTTCCTTCATGTAAGATTTATTTAGTCTCAGGTGTACAGACTGTCCTACATTTCTACAGGGAGAATATCCACAGGGAATAGGTTTAATGTAATGCAAGCTAGAGAAAATAAAGTAATACGATAAATAATAAAATATCAGTAAATAATATATATCCTTTATTCCCAGAATTAGATGTATTTCTATCAAGGGAATATCCCCAAATCTCTGAAGAATCAAAAGAGTTGTTTTTTTTTCTTTTTTCTTTTTTTTTTGTTAGCAATTTCAATGCAGAATGGACTTATACAAAGAGCTTTCTGTTGTAATGTTAAGTTTTATAATTATTAATGTCTTTAACACTTGAAACTTTACTAATCTTCTTTAATCATGATTTCCATAGAATCATAGAATGGTCTGGGTTGGAAGGGACCCCAAGGATCATAGAGTTCCAAACCCCCTGCCACAGACAGGGCCACCAACCTCCAGGCCTCCATCTACACAAGGTAGCCCAGGGCACCTTCCAACCTGGCCTTGAACACTTCCAGGGACGGGGCATCCGCTACTTCTCTGGGCAGCCTGTTCCAGCACCTCACCACTCTTTCTGTAAAAGACTTCCCCCTAATATCTAATCTAAACCTTCCTTCCTTTAGTTTTAATCCATTCGCCCTTGTCCTGCCATTGTCTGCTCTTTTAAAAAGTTGAATCCCCTCCTGCTTATAAGCTCCCTTCAGGTACTGGAAGGCTGCAATGAGGTCCCCCCGCAGCCTTCTCTTCTCCAGGCTGAACAAGCCCAGCTCCCTCAGCCTCTCTTTGTAGGGCAGGTGCTCCAGCCCTCTAATCATCCTTGTGGCCCTCCTCTGAACCCTCTCCAACAGTTCCACATCTTTCTTGTATTGGGGGCCCCAGATCTGGACACAATACTCCAGATGGGGCCTCACGAGGGCAGAGTAGAGAGGGACAATCATCTCTCTTTCGCTGCTGGCCACCCCTCTTCTAATGGAGCCCAGGATACCATTGGACTTGCGAGCTGCAAGAGCACACTGCTGGCTCATGTTAAGTTTCTCATTCACCATGACACCCAGGTCCTTCTCAGCAGGGCTACTCTCAAGGAGCTCTTCTCCCAGTCTGTATCTATGTCTGGGATTCTTCCGACCCAAGTGCAAGACCTGACACTTGGCAGTGTTGAACCTCATTAGGTTCCCCTGGGCCCATCTTTCCAGCCTGTCAAGATCCCTCTGGATGGCTTCCTTATACATAGGAAATGTATAAATACTGTAATAATAGTTGCATAGGGAAAACAGCATCCTCACTGAGCTGACTTGATTTTTTTTGTCATTATCAGACAAAAATTTCAAATTGCTGGACTGCAGCTCCATGGCCAGAGGGGGTATAGATAATATACATTTTCGCTGTAATGCAAATGGCAATGGAAATTAATATGGGCATCTGTTTTCTAACAGGTTTGAAATATTTTTTCAGGGGTGAAAATATTAATTATTATAAAAATTACATTTAACAATTTTTATATTAATTTTGTAGGTAGTATGGATGAAATAGCTAGCAGTTCTTCTTCATTTTCTTTTTGATGTTGCTACTACTGTCAAATAGTCTAACAAAATCTATTATAACATAGTCTTTGTAATTTCCCAGGTTGTATGTCCTTGAGTGTCTGTTTCTTTCCTTAAAGTACTATAAATTGCTGAAGCTAAATACTTTATGATGAAGCAAGTACAAAATGAGGTGACATATTTTGAATAAGACTGTGTGTCAATATGATCGTTGTCTAGCAGTTATTTGGGTTATGCTAGCAGTTATATTGTTAAATGAAGTTAGTTTTGAGAATTGCAAGATACTGTATTTAAAAAGCAAATATTTTTACTTCTGAGGCCTCACACTAGGGTTTCAGTTAGTTGGGGGTTTTTATGATGTCTGCAAACAGACACTTTTAAGCACCTTGACATCAGTGCCTGGAATAGTGTTAACAACCAAGAAGAAATATTTTGTTTTTTCAATAATTTAACAATTAATACAGATTTATAGTAATATGTATATGTTTTGCCAGATCGTAATTTCATAGCTAACAAAAGTTTTGGGGTTTTTTTGGGCTTTTATGAAAAAAACCCATCTATCTCAGAATCTGTTGTCTTTATGAACTTTACAGTGATTTAGGTTCATATGGTATTCCTCAATGCTAAATTGATGGGTGTTTGAGAGTATCATACATCCCACCACTGAGAACTGCTGTTTTGTAGTTTCTGATGTGAATTCTTACCCTGGTATTACATGGAATGCTTATTGTTTCAATGATCTCTATATTCAAACTACTTTCATAAACACTAATAACTGTTGAAAATGTTATTTTCCCTTCCACAGAGGCAACAAGTTTGGCTTAACTTGGAAGTGTTGGGAATAGAAGCCTGCTCCATTTCATCTATAATACGTTTTAAAGTAAAATGATACACAGTCAAAATGTCCTTTAGGGGTGGGTATCTGGTGGTTTTACAACAAGCTATAAGAGTAGAAAAGAGAGGAGAATTGGGGAAATCACACCTTTTCCACCAATTCTGGTAAGCTTTAGCAAAAAGGTGGTTAATTAATGAAAACTGAAAGAATGTTTAAGTACCATCTTTCCTGTGCTATTTAAAAAAATAATAAATCAACAAAGTTTAAAGCTCTCTACAGATGGGTAGAAAAAAAGAGGAATATATTAGCATTACTGAGTGCCTCTGATGGCTGTGAACTTTTAAAAATATTTCACTGGCTATGTTTTAAAAAGATTCTATTTAGCATATTGCCATTAAAAAAAAAAGTCTTCTGAAGAAGAAACCTAGAGTCTTTATAAAGGACTTATTTTATTAAAAGCGTATATAACTTGGTAGGGTTTGGTTTTATTGCTAAATACTAAATTAAATAGTTAAATGACTAAGAAAGAAATAAATTTATTAATATTCTATAAAATTTGGTAAGCTTTTCCTTATCTCCCAAATGAAATACATACAGCCATGCAATTCTAATGCACCTATAAATTCCCTGTAGAAAAATGTCCGTGTAAACCTTGAAAATATTTTACAAGTTGTGACTCAATGCTTTGATCATTTAAGAATCTTTAGTTTCCAATCTTGTAATAGAACAATTCAGTGAATTCATTTGAAATATAAAATTAAACATTTGTAAAACCTCGTGTAAACACATATGCTTCTAATTAGCCATTATGAGGTAAAACTCTGAAATCCCATGGCTTTATGCAGTACAAAGAAAAATAAAAAGTGAGTTTTGGAAATCCTGAGTTATCTCATGCTTAGTCTATACAAAATGACATGCCAAAGCTAAGGACAATGAAAACCACCAGAAGAAAAGGAACTTTACACTTATGTCATGTGGATATTTTTTTTTCTTTCTTTTTTTTTTCCTGAGCCAAAGGTATTTTTTTTCAAACATCATTCATGAAATTTGCCATCAATTCTAAGTGTGACTTGTAGACATACTTATCATTAATTTCCATGGATGGACAATCATGAAAACTAAGGCATTCTTTGATTAAAAGACACAAACATGTCTTGCTTGAAATAGAAGAGATATCAGTAACAAAACTGAGGGTCAGTACTGCTAGTTAGGAAAGCAAATCAGGTGATATGTTGCCAAACTTTAACCTGCTTAGTTTTGTAGGATACCAATAAACCTGATGTTTCTTTACTGAAAACTTACTCAGAGGGTTATTCTTAGACTTACTGTGCCATTGATGAAGTGATCACTTAAGTTTTCAGGCTCACTTTTAAACCTCAGAGAAGACATTCT
Organism: Zapornia atra; assembly: GCA_013400835.1. NCBI lineage: Eukaryota > Metazoa > Chordata > Aves > Gruiformes > Rallidae > Zapornia > Zapornia atra. The sequence goes on from VZTU01010361.1 coordinate 39,035, forward strand.
CCCAAATAAATCTCAATGAAGTTTTGACTTGTTCTGGACAACTGTAGCACAATGCATATGAGTGGTTAAAAGTCTATGACTTCTCTAATAATTTTGGATGGATAGTTCTTTAAAAAGTGATGGTGGTGTTGGATGGGTTGGACACATTTGTCCTGTGGAGCAGCTGTTGTGGGTCAGGATTCCTGCTGCTTCCCCGTGGAAGCTTTGTAACTATGCATGTCATGAACAACTTGCCAAGATGGAAAAGTGAGGTAGGCTCAGATAAAACATCTTTATTACCCTAAACGTAACAAAAAATTTCAAAATAATCCAGAGAGCTCCTTTTACACATCTTAAAATATATAAATTGCTATTTTTGATTCAGCAAGCAGGTGTGGATAATCCTTATACATCCCGAGCAGTCAGAGGTGTCCCAAAGCTTTCTGAAAGGAACTGTATCAGGATCTCAAACCAAAAATATTGTCTTTTGTATTGTTTATGCCAACTATATAGATGAAGGAAAGATCTTGAAAGTTCATTTGGGAGTTGAACAAGGTCTTAATTATGTAACTGGATTATAACTAAATTTAAGAGGCCAAATATGCCAACTTCACTGAAGAAATTGTCTAAATTATTTTTTTTTTATCTTTGCTACCTTTTATGGGACATAAGATACTCTTTTCAGGATTTAAAAAAATAAATAAATAAGTCCTGAAATATAGATTCAAATAGGCCTCTGTTTAGGCAGATGTATCACTCAGTTTAAAATGAAATTACTGAAGCTGAGATCATGGCAAGAAAGTTGCCATGTAGTTGTATGATTATGAAAATACCTGCGTTTTCAGATATCCTGCATTATTCTAAATTAACTTTTGATATTTTAAAGACATTTTAAGAAAAAAAAAGAAATTATGAAAAGTGAAAAAACCCACAACCAACCATAAAATACATCCGTATACACATATAGGCATGTATAAAGATATAACATATTTGTTTACAAGTTTCCATGAGTTTAAGTTTTGACAGTTAGCCATGAGATTACAATGCAATATTCAGTTTTGACAGTTAGCCATGAAGTTACAATACAATATTCAGTAATTTTTCTTTAAAGAGAAGAAAAATAATCCCTGTTCACAATAGAAAATTTCACAAATGTTACAATTTTTAAAAAATGTTCTTTTATTTCACTTTTCAGTCATCATTAAAGTGAGTGTATTCTGGAGGACTTACGGACTGGGACCAACATCTCATTAAATTTTGCATAATGCTTTTTTCTACATCAGTGTGACAGAAGATGGTTTCCTCAGTGTGCATTGTTCTGAAACCAGCAGACGGAAAGTGATATATTTTAGTTAACTTCTAAGCTTTAAAGCCACACCTTCATTTCCATAGCAATTATATCCCTTCTTTTAATGTTGCTGTTCAGGCAGTTTGACTGTGGGAGAGAATGTTTTTTTGTCCCCCACCAGAGCTTACCAGAAAGTTAAGTAAAGATAGGAAAACCTAACAGTTACATCTTTAAGGTGTAACATCACATTTGTTCACCTATAAATCATTCCAACAAACAAAACAAACTAAAAATATAAAATCAGTGTTTTCTCAAACAGGACTATTCTCCACTTAAATTCCAATTCTTATACTGTCCTATATGTCTGTATGATTTCTGGTAATATACTTACAAATTTCAATAAAAGCTCAACATAAAATACCACCTGTTCTTTTAGATAAACCTTCTGTTTTCCTCTTTGAATGCAGCCACATATGGTAAATTAGATTAGAATAGAAAGTAATAAATTTTGTGATAAAACATAAGATCAAAACATGGAAATTCACAATGGATTAATAATATATTTATTTTTGTTTATTTCTGCATGACACGAGGGAGGATGGGATGTTAAAATTGTTTTTGTTAGAAACATTTTGGTGTCCTGTTTTGGGCATGTTTGTTTAAGCAATAAGTTTGAAATCACTTTTCATATTGATGCCCATAATACTAAATTATTCTTTTTTTATAAAAGACCTAAGAAAATCCCCAAAATCTCACCTTTCTGGACACAAATTGCTTCAAAGCCGAAGGGGGGAAAAACCCCAAACAAATAAAACACAGAAAGCAAAAAAAAAAAAAGCAAAAAAAAAAAGCAAACAACAAAACACGCTAACCAAATCAAACAAAACACCCACTGAGTGCCTAAGGTCTATAAAGGAAAAAGTCCTATTGATCTCAGGAGGTAACTTGTGGATTGCTGAACATTGCGCTCTTTAAAATGTTCACAGAGACCTTGTCTGTGCAGAAATGTGTTTTTGTTGTTGTTCCTTGTTTTTCAAGCTGTGGCTCTTTGTGTGCAAACTTTCGTGGAGGACTACTCAATTTCTTTAAGAAAGGAGATCTGCTCTTTCTGTACCTGTTGCCTGGCAACCGGCAGCTAACTCCTGACTTCTGCATCCTAGGCAAAACCCTGCCACTGCCCTGCGGGGAAATGGCTTTTTATGAGGGTAACTTTACTATTTTTCACCTCAGCTTCAAGAGCTGCGAAGTGTATGAGATTCAACTAAGATGTTCTTCCAGGAAGCTAAGAAGCTGCAAGTCTTCTTACTAAAAAGTGGCATTTCTTCCCCACTGAGAAGGAAAATGGCTGAAAAGGAAGGTGAAATAATCCAGCTTTTAGTTCCTTGATTTTTAATCTTGCTTGTTACACAGACATACTGTTCAGGTTAGTTACTCTTTCATATCCAACACAAAACTGAGTCTAATGTCAACAATTTATAAACTTTAATGTGAAAATTCCCAGGGGCATAAAATTGTTATTGGCTCCTTCAACCACAGTGATTGCATGTTTTTTTAGGATTTTTTTTTTCCCTTCATCATTCATAATTCTATACTGCTTTTGAGATAAGAAATAGGACTTTTATGTCAAGATGCCCTTTCTGATTTTGTGAAAAATAAAATAAAATTAAAACCCAAAACCAAATCCAAAGACTCTGTACCATCAAAAAGGGTGTTATAGGAGATTTATGAAGATCTTTAGCATAAATTAAAATTGCAGCAAGGGACTCCTGTATACTGTACTTCAGTCTGAAACAGTCCCAGGCTGATATCCTAGAGCTAGGGTTGCTTCTTAATAATCATTACATTTCCTGAGGGCAGACAGTTTGAAAAAGATGGAGAGGGACAGGAGAGGAAAGAAGAGCAAAAGAGAGGAGAGGTAAAGGGAAAAGGGAAAAAGGGAAAAGCAAAGGTAAAGGGAAAAAGGGAAAGGCAAAGGGAAAGGGAAAAAGGGAAAGGCAAAGGGCAAAAGGCAAAGGGCCAGGGCAAAAGGGCAAGGGCAAAAAGGCAAGGGCAAGGGCAAGGGCAAGGGCAAGGGCAAGGGCAAGGGCAAGGCAAGGCAAGGCAAGGGCAAGGCAAGGGCAAGGCAAGGGCAAGGCAAGGCAAGACAAGGCAAGGCAAAGGGATGAAGGCTTTGAAACCCTTTTTGAATGTTCATCCACTAAATTTAGAAATATACATCATTGTGTCTCTCACTTCTTTTATTGTGCCATTTCTTGTTTAAATGGTTCTATTCTTTTACAATAGCATTGAAGTTCCTGGCCATTTCTTATATAGTGTACATCCAAATCAATCTAAATCACAAGCTGTTATTAGTCTTTCCAACCTTAATTTTAAGAATCAGTGATTAATTAAAACAATTCTTTCAAGCACATTGTCACCTGAAAGATTGTGGCTAATCCTATTTGTGTGGGTTTGGGGTTTTTTTGGTTTTTTGTTGGTTGGTTTTGTTGGGTTTTTTTTAATGGAAGGTCATTTCACATGAGTCTTGTAGGCAAGACAAATAACCAGAGCTTCTTTGTCAATTTGCTTTTTATGTTTTTATTACCATCAAATAATTTATTAAAAAAAAAAAATTGTGGAAAATCACATTATGCATCTCAGTTGTAGAGGATAACACAGTCTTTGTATAGTCATTCTGCACTGGACTACAAAAATATGATCTGATTTACAGATATAGCAAGTACAGGGNGCAAGGGCAAAAAGGCAAAGGCAAGGGCAAGGGCAAGGGCAAGGGCAAGGGCAACGGCAAGGCAAGGCAAGGCAAGGGCAAGGCAAGGGCAAGGCAAGGGCAAGGCAAGGCAAGACAAGGCAAGGCAAAGGGATGAAGGCTTTGAAACCCTTTTTGAATGTTCATCCACTAAATTTAGAAATATACATCATTGTGTCTCTCACTTCTTTTATTGTGCCATTTCTTGTTTAAATGGTTCTATTCTTTTACAATAGCATTGAAGTTCCTGGCCATTTCTTATATAGTGTACATCCAAATCAATCTAAATCACAAGCTGTTATTAGTCTTTCCAACCTTAATTTTAAGAATCAGTGATTAATTAAAACAATTCTTTCAAGCACATTGTCACCTGAAAGATTGTGGCTAATCCTATTTGTGTGGGTTTGGGGTTTTTTTGGTTTTTTGTTGGTTGGTTTTGTTGGGTTTTTTTTAATGGAAGGTCATTTCACATGAGTCTTGTAGGCAAGACAAATAACCAGAGCTTCTTTGTCAATTTGCTTTTTATGTTTTTATTACCATCAAATAATTTATTAAAAAAAAAAAATTGTGGAAAATCACATTATGCATCTCAGTTGTAGAGGATAACACAGTCTTTGTATAGTCATTCTGCACTGGACTACAAAAATATGATCTGATTTACAGATATAGCAAGTACAGGGTTTTTTTTTAACATAAAGGTTTTAAATATTACTAATTACATTAATAGGTGTTTATTTACTTTTTTAGTAATAAACTGAAAAAATGCAGCATAAAACCTACATATTTAAATTACTAAGAAAAATTACAATATTCTTGAAGGAACAACAGAAAAAAATATTAATATCAGTTCTAGCATATAACAAGTATAATCCTTAGAAATATATACATTTACTTCACAATACTTGAAAGTTTCAGTCTTATTCTCTCATTATTTCTTTTAAACTGGTATGAAGATTCAATATGGCATACCATCGATTTACATGGTACTATATTCCAACCCAAAACTTTAAAAACTAATGTGGCTGATCTAACTAGAAATAAATCACATCTATTTTCAGTAGAGATGCATCTAGTAAGCAAATCAGTAAGCCTAAAAGTTCTTACCTGTCTGCTGTAACAGTCGGTTTGGTTGTGCATTCTTAGCAGTTTTCTCACATTGAAAATCATATTTCATGCTACACTTCAGACCAAGCAAGCTTGTAGAACAGTTGCAGAAAACCTTCTACTTTAATATAAGCATAACTATTTTGTTCTTATTGCAGCTATATAAACCTACCTTCTGCTTAGCCACCTGTAGAAAATTGCACCTAGAGTTATGCAGAATGTTTTCACTGAACCTTGAAGACATGTACTCTGAGACCCATCTTAAAATTCAAAGTTTTTCTAGTCTTTGAAAAAGTTTGCAATTGGTCAGTACTTAAGACTTAAGGGTGTTTGGTCAAACAGCAAGAAAAAAAAAGGGTGCATCTCTGAGGACAAGAAACGTAGTATATCCTGTATTTGTGCCAATTACATTGTTCTTGAAAAAGCTATTTTGCACAAGGAAAAAGTTTTTGGGTTTTGCTTGTTTGTCTGTTTGTTTGTTTTGGTTTGGTTGTGCACTTTTTTTGTTTATTGGACTTCACCCTATGGATCAGTAACAAGAAGTGTTCATAGAGACTTGGAGTCTCCAGCAACAACACACAAGCAGCTACTCTATTTCTACAGTGCAAAGTAAGAAGAAATCTTAAATTCAGTTTATAAAACTTCATTAGTTCTGTGTGCGGTACTTTGTAGGTTTAAGATTGGCTTATTACCCTTTTTTATCTTTTCAAGAACATATTTCTGAGTTACAATGCTGTTACTTTCATGATATTGTGTATTTTACCAAGAGATAGGAAAAGTTGCCTCTGAAAGACAACTTCTGGAACTTGACTCCTGAGACCTCTCTTTTTTTGGCATGCACTCGCATACACTGTTAGACAGCAAAAGCACAGAGTGTGAAAGCAAATACTTAGGTCCATAAAAACTGAACGTACAGAAGGACAGTCATTTCACCTGGATATTCAGGGCTGGTTTGTAAGGCAGATTGTCATCCTGAAATCAACAAAATAAAATCACTATAACACTATTGTCTTGCCTTCTCAGAAAATAATTTTGGGTTTGTAAAGGGAAAGCTGGCTGAATAAAAATGGTATGATGAGATGCAGTGTGTATTAGTTGCTAAATCTTGCTCAAGGTGATTATAGAATACCCTGAAATGCTATAGACACAGCTATGTTGGGGACTTCTGGGGGATGCTCACCACATTTTAAGAAGATAAGATGATATGTGAACCAATTGAAATCAACGCTGGGTTTTTTTTTTTTGAACATGGGTTGTTTATAACTACCAGTAGAAAAAACCCCAAGTCAAGTCAAATAAGGTGTTACGTCTCTTGACAGAAAGGATATTTTTGGTCATACTAGTGAAGTAATTACAGATCAGGTGAGTTCAGTCCTTTCTGTCTAACTTGCTCATTTTTCACCAATTGATATATTTCCTCCTAAGTATTATGTTAGTTAATGAAATACAATTTTACAGAAGAGGACAATTTTTTCTCCCTTTCTCTTTGCTCTAAATAAGGAACCTGTTTTGTTCCTGCCATGCTGCTGAATCTTTTGTATATTTTATTTCCTTTAATGATAAACAACCAGACATCTGGGACAGCCCTATTGTTTGTGTTGACTACATAAGTGATTGCACTGTGCAGACAAAAAGGGTGAAAGGCAGTCTCTTTAAGTAAGGATCAGATGGCAAAATTAGCATGTAGAACAAGTATCATCAAAAAGCTAACACCTTAAACGAGTTACTGAGCTTCACTTAATAAATATTGGTTAAACTAGATGAAGAGTACCCTGGTCTACACAAGGGAGGGTGTTGCCTGCAGGCCAAGTGAGGTGATCCCTCCCCTCTATTCAGCACTGACAATGCCACAGCTGGAGTATAAGGGCAGGTGTCCAAGTCTTGACTTCCCAGAACAAGCAAGCAAGCACGTCAGCAATCAAAGGGAGAAAAGAAGCAAGCAAGCAAAATTATCTCAAAAAGTAGAGACTATGAATTGCTTTTAAATTCATAAGTTGAAGACAGTATACTATTATGGCAATAGTACAAGATTGCTAGCAGCAAATACATTGATAAGTGTTATTAATAAGAGCGCTGAAAAAAACAACCCTATAATAGGAAAGGCATCCATCCAGACTTGCAATTGCTCATTTCTTATTAAAAAAACCCCAACAACACAGAAAAAAAAATCCTAAATTACTTCAATACCAAAAAAAGTGTGGTTTCCCTTATAATCACAAAAGCCTACATACATTTGTCTAGCTATTCAAAATAATGAACTGTTGGCCTTGCAAAATTTAGTCATTCAAATAGCTCCATGGAATTTTCCTGGACTAATAACCCCACTCCCGCAAAAAAA
>VZTU01010362.1:0-19858 GCA_013400835.1 Zapornia atra
ACACAAGGGTGGGGTTTGCTTTCCCCAGAAGGAAGAACGGCAGGCTGGCGGGCTTAAGGCTGCTCCCTAACTACAGGGGCAAATTCCAAGGCAAAACCAGCATCAGCGGGGCGTGGAAGGGGCAGTAGAAGGCGTGGGAGGCGGCGCAGGATAGCTGTAGCTTTTGACACCGAGCACTCCGTGCCCCTTCCAACCCCAGGGGCTTTTATCAGGAGGCGGCTTCCGGGGCCGCGGGGGGAAGCGGTGGGGGCCAGGCTGCGAAGAGACGGCGGGCGAGCCTGCCTCTGCCTGGCCGGGCCCGCCGCAGGCAGCTGCTCTCGCCGGGGTTTGTAAAGCGAGTGTAACAGCCCTTATCTGTTAATTTCTAACACACGCCACACCACAAGACAGCAGACACACGGTTGCACACAAGATGGTTCAGCATTTCATGTTTACTTAGTTTTAAAAGTTTAAAAAGTTACAAACAAGCGTTTTTGCCAATCAGCTTTGTCAAAAGAAACTAACATAGGAAGTAGGCACATCTTTTCATCTCTTGCAATGGTAGTTAACTGCTAAAATAACGTTTATTTCCACTTCTGTATTAAACACTCATATCAAGACAAACATGAATGTTGTTTTCTTTTTTTAATATTGCACCACCAAGATGAACTTTTATCCACTACCAAGTGAGTTATATTGCACATGGACAATCAGTTTCATCCATGTTTTTGAAAAAATTACAAAGCAAAGGCAAGATAATTCAGCATACTCCAACAGGAGTAAGCTCGGGAACACAGAGTAACATACTGGATCAATTTGTGTATTTGCATAAACTGCCTCCTTACAACCCTGACTGCTTTCTCAGTGAAGGTTATTTTTCCACAGCCTGTTGGCAAGACACCAGCACGGTGCCTGTGAGATCAGTAGGAACATGTGAAGGAAGCTATTTCACGAGCAAGACCTACATAGGAAAGTCACAATACAGACAACTGTTCTGTGTTCACCCAGGCTGTCAATCCCCTTTCTCCTTCCACATCCCCTATTAAAAAAAAAAAAAATCTCAAGTCGGTAAGAAAGCTTTTGGCCATCAAAACTGATTTATCATATCAATAAAGTTTAGTTTATTTAAAACTATGTATACAGCATACTTCTGCCAGAAACTTATTTTAACCTCCAGATACCAAGACAAAAGAAAAAACCAAAACCTTATCTGTCCTAATGCACAAGAGGGCCAAAAAAAAAAAAAAATTAGAAGCTATTTGCACCTTGTAATGCTGACCACAAGTGCAAGGTGTCACGTTGCAAACCAGGAGCAGATACCATTTATATTTAGTTTAACATACACAAGAGTGATCCCAAACCAGTTTTAGATGAGAATTACTACAAATAAAAAAAAACCTGTGCGTTTGTTATATTTATACAAGTGCACTATTTAGCAATTACAAAATAGAAGGGTAACAAAATGACACACTGATTTATTCAGGACATCAGATCAAATTCTTACAAGACTAAAGAACAGAACTTCAAAGTAGGATTTGCAGCTGGTCCCTCGTGCTGACATCTCAACCTCAGGAGTTTGAATCCCAAGCTTTACGTAAGGATATTCTTCCTTGCCGAGAGACAGCAATACAACCTTCCATCACAGAGACCGCGTGTGACACTTCAAGACAAGCATCTACAGTTGTTAACTTGTACCTACACACTAGACAGACCACACAACTGCCCAGATCAGAACACAATTACAGCAGATCTGGGGCTTAAAGCAGCTTTATGTTTCTTCAGATTCTGTGCATGTTCATAACAGACGAACTTCTGGACTGAAGCCAGCTGGCCTGGATCAAACTGTTCTTCTATCTGTAGATAGCAGTTTCCCGTGGATGAAGTCTCAGGCTCACAAGTGATTGGCAGGAATCCCCATAAATTTTAAGAGTTCAGGTTTAACTGTTCATAGTAATGTCTTGATTTCCAGTCTCTCCCTGGGAGAGCAACCTTTGAAACCAAGCAGGTCATGAAGTTTATTTTGAAGATAACATAATTCTTGAATGCAGAACTAAATACTTTATGACAAACAGTTTACTGATTATATCTATTAGTGCTAGATGAAAACAACTGTGACTAATTATATCAAATTTACAAGAGAGTAAATGTTTTTGTGCAAGTACTGGCTGTGATTTTAACTTTAAAAGTTCCATTTTCTTCCTGAAACACTGCAAAAACTATAAATGCAGAAGGATTTTTTACTGGTAATCACAACTTACTGTTGAAAACTTTCTCAATATATTACCAGTCAAGTTGTTGTGATCGGTTTTCCATGTTCAACTGAAAAGATGTACTATATAATTTCACAATTGATTTAAAGAGCAAAAGTTTTTATAAAGGTAGCCTGGGAAAACCTAATCTATGCATACAGTTTTAACTGCAAAGTGAATTCTGTATAGTATATGCTACGTTAACATGTGATAAACAGCTCTATCAAAGTATTGACATATATTTTTAAAAGCTGTCAATTTCAGATTCTGGAATAGCATGCAACAGCCCTTTAGCTGTCCTCTTAACTACATGCATGTTTCTAAGAAAAAGGATTCTCAGCCTGCAGGAGCAGCAGGGAGCTGCCATGCTGCTACAACACTAAAGTATATGCACGGATCAGGCTGACAATTCTCCTTCACAGCTCCATCTTTTGTTTTAGCCCATGGGGTGCCAAGTCTTCTCAGCACTAAGTCTCTCACCCTTTCCTTTAGTGCATGACAGAGCACCTACACACACTTCCAACTAGTTGGATCTGCAGATTTGCATGCATTTCATCAAATTTATCAGTTGCTAAAAGTAGTACGTTATAATGCATTAAACTACTTTATCATTTACTGTCAAATAAGGGGGAAGAAACACAGCAATTTTAACACGTTACTGTTAGATGTTATTGATACTTCTGACCAACTGAGGCACAGCTATAGATTGTGATCAAAAAGTCATACTTAGGTCAATGAACTAGGAAGTGTACATTTCCTTACAGTGCATCAGAGCTATGTATTACCAGTGAGAAAACCCAAGGAGGTCCGTCTAACTCCACTGCTTAGGCAGCCTAACAGCACTCAATGTAAAATGTTACGAACACTGCCCCAAGGGCATGTGATTTCCTGTACCTGTATCATGCTATTGGACAGCAGACAATTAGAATTAACTCCAGCTTCAAAATAATACATGGAACTGCCCATAATAATTTCAATCCTTGTGCAAACTGCATTCTGTGGCTAGCTTTTCCAGCGCCTTAGTTAATTTGATTTGATTATAATTGGAAGCATCTGACTATGATTTAGGCATGCTTATTGCTATAAAAGAAATAAGCCCATCTTCAAAATTATTGTGCAAGTATTTTAATAAGATTTGCACACATCTCAAAAAATTCTATTGTGTGACTCCCTGGTCTTGGAGTTAAGTCAGCCGTGGAAGAGTCAAGCGAAGAGGTCACCGATGAGGTAAGGGATGTATCCACAGATTTTCCTTGCACATCAGCATCTGAATCTTTTTGACAGGATCTGTAGTTGCTCACTGAACCTGACCTCTGTGGAGTTGCAGTCCCAGACTTTGCTTCAGTAATTTCATCTGGGGGACAAGGGAAGAGAGGAAGCAAATTAGGTATAAATACAAAATCAGTTACAGGAATAGCAAACATGTTCTCACTAGTTCAATTCAGGTTACTTTTAACAAAAACAGGACAGCATTGTAAGGTGAAATCCGGTAACAGTTCAAACAATTTGCTGATGCTCTTTGCTAGCATCTATTATATTTTTGTTTTCTTTGTATTTGGTTATTTATACACCATCATTAGTTATATCTTTATTATAGCTCATTGATACATTAACAGCTAGCACTGAGTTTAATTTATTTTCACTTCTGGAAGTTTTTCCTCTCAGTAAGTTGTACATTTGAGCTGCAGCAGCCTAAGTTTACCTTCAGTACGAAGAAATACTTTCATCTTAGAAGCAATATTCTACTGAAGTATGTTCAGTATTGAAAGGAAAAAGAAAGATAAGTTTGACCATCACCTGGCACCAGAAAAGTTATTTCCAGGAGAAATCAACGAACACAGGAGAGACTGCGTTTTCACATCAAAGCTACTTTAAACTACAGTTCAGTAAGAGAAACAGAGAACAGTTAAAGATGGTGGAGAGAAAGGAAAGTCAAATCAACTTCGCTATTGGAAGACAGATGGCAAGTCCATGTTCTTGGCTTGTATTTCCTCAAGAGTTGAGGCCAAGACCGCAATCTCCCCCAGCCGTATGGCTCTAAGCAGGCATCTCGAGTAAGACAGGGATCGCATTTGTCCTGTACTGCAGTAGGTCAGCACAGAGAAGTGATTCATACCCTGCATCTGATATCTTGAAAAGAGGCCAAAAGATTCCACTATGCCCTTGGACAGTAGTTCTGTTGTGTCCGGTTTGTGCTTGTTTAAGGAACTTTAAAACTGGTAGATACAAACGGATATGAAGCCCAAGAAGCCTTGAGCTGTAGTTGTGTGACGGAACAGAACGTATGGCTATCAAAAACAGGAGGGACAGCAGATTGAGAAGGAGGAACACAAAGGCACAGAGGTCTCAGGTGGAGTTCGCATTCAAGGACAAGATTTCACAAGTGTGACTGACACATCCTGGAGGGATACAGATAGACGAGTGGAAGGTGATGGAAAAACTATGGAAAGACGAGACTCAGAGAACACATAAAGATCTCCTAACAGCCACTAGGGAATACAAAAGGACCAGCAGAGGCCCTCACAGAAGAGCTTCAGAGACTAGAAGTGCATGTGTAATTAAAATGCAAATACTATGACTAGTTCCAGGAAACAGACCAAGTAAGTATGTATGAGCATTCCAGGAAACCTGATGTATATGTAAATGACTTAGTGAATATACAAGCTACCACCTGTGTAAAAATGCCCAACTCTCATGAATTAGTGTGCACATTATGTTGGAGCGATCCCCAGTGCATCCAGTGCTGCAATAAAGAATGTCTGCTTTCTAAAACTCAAAAATGGAGTCTTAGAGAGTTTATTAACCAACTTTTCTGGTAACACATCAAGTATCACTGGATCTAAGCAAGTCAGGTGCTTTTGTCAGAAGGAACACGGCAAGGACTGCACAAGCAAGTCAGATCAGATTACACTGTCATGAGATGTGGCCTTAGCTACCCTATACTATAATCCAGCCACTGCAGTAAATCCTTTTTCCATGCTGCTTGTTTTCTCCCAAGCATGTAGTCTATTCCATTAGCTGGAGGTAATTCTGCTTTAGTTTATGATGCCCACAAACAAGCATTACGGCCAGTCTCTATTAGCTCCTCCAGAATTTTTTAGGAACATATGTTCTGTTACTGTCACTCCTCATTCCACAGGGTAGACCAGTTGCTTTCAAGGCTTCATTCACTGCAAGGGTACAACTCCTACCTCCAGTTTTGTCTACTCCTAGCACTGGTACACAGACTCTACCCACCAGCTTGTACCTCGGTGCAACAGGGAAGAGAACTGGAAGGGCAAGAGTTAGAAAACTCTTGGGTGGAAACAGGCATAGGTTAATAAGAGAATAAAAGAATGAAATATATATACAGAGAGAGAACAAGACTGAGCAAGTGAGAACAAGAACCAGAGAATGAGAACAGGAACAAGGGAGAACGGGAGAGAACAAGAGTGCACAAGAGAATGAGAGTAAGAGAGAATGAGACAAGAGCAAAAGAGAAGGAGAACGAGGGAGAACGAGAGAGAGTAGAGATGCAAGCCACCCACTATCTCTCCAAAGCAGACTGATACCCAGACAGTCTCAAGGCTACCTTCCCCAAGGCCCATCCCCTCAGTTTCTTGGCTAAGTATACATTATAGGGCATGGTATATCCCTTAGGCTAATCTGCCTAGCACTCCAGGCTCTGTCCCCACCAATTCCTTGTCCACCCTAAGCCTAGGAACAAGTAAAACTAGATAGTATCTAAGTGCTGCTCAGCAACAGCCACAACATTGTGATTAAAAGTAACATTTCTGTAACTACTGTAAATAGTAACATTTCTGACTAAAACCTGGCTGCTTTGAGGAAAATTAACTCCATCTCAGCCAGACCCAGTACTGCAGTGGACAATCCAAGTGAAATTGAAATGCCTAGATACCAAGCTTTACCTTCATGAGGAAGTGTTACTCACTTCAGATCTAAATCAATGTTTACATTTGGGGGTGAGGCTCCAAAGGCAGTTTAGGTTGATCCAAATCTCACCTCTCATAGCCCTGCCCCTTTCCACAGTAGAAGCGTTAGTGCTGGTGCAGATAAAGTGTAGCACTTCAGTTGATACAGCTAAAAAGCTACTATTTCATGGGATGAAGCATCTAACCTGGATCACAAGAAAACTAGACCAGGAAAGAATAACATAACTCTAATGGAGATCTTTGATTGGCTTAGTCTCATAAGGCGCAACACTTCCTTCGCTCTAAGCAAACAAGCTAAGACCTGTTTGCATTTAGGATTAGCTCCAGTAGAACCCCATTAACTTATGCAAGCCTTCACATACCATCGATGCTGCGGAAGTCCAGTAAGTATGTCCTGCTGTCCACCTGATACAGCTGCAGACTCATTTTAGAGTACGCACTTGTCACTGGGTTCTTCCTTCGGACACGTAGATAGTATGGATTTACAACCTAGTACAAAAAGAGATTTGAATTAGCAACCAGAACTGCTGGAGAAGTATTGCATAATGGTTTGGTCACTTCAACTCACTAGTATGGAGAGAATTCAGGCTGACCTATTGCAGCTTTACTTTGGGATTTTTAAGTAACAGGAAAGAAAAAAAACCCAACCAAAACCATCTCTACAGCCACCAACAGAAGTGTCAGGCACCTTAGCAAGACTGTTTTTCCTGCCAGGATGAATAGCCTCCCCCAAAACCCTTCCTGCACCGCATGCACAAGCAGTCAGCACAGGCACATTAGAGTATTTTCCAGCACAGGAGACTTCCAGGCTACATAAAACACAGCTCAAACAGAAAAAACCTGCTGTGTGTTGAAAAGATACTTTATTCTTTTACCTTCCATTCATAATCCAGCTGTTTAATTGCTCGACAAACTTCAGCCATGATATCATTTGGTCGACTCTGACTCCGTATTCCCAAGTGCCACTTGGCTCTTCTGACACCTTGGTGTTTTGACTTCTGTGGATTGAGCTCGTCAAGGGTATGGCGGGGACGTGGTGCTTCAGCTACTAAAAAGGGCACCCTTTCAGGATGGGGGCGAGACAGATGGTGATCATCAAGAAAAGAATCTGGTGGGCTGGTAGCCAAGTAGAAGTCTTTGGCCTCATTCATTATTCTTCTATTATCTATAATGAGGTGATAAGCAACCGCTAAAGGGTCCTGATGATTTCGGCTGTACAGACAACTTAGCACTTCCTCTTCAGTGCACTCAAACTTCTCACATACTTCTTTTAAGGCTTCATCATCAATCATGGTAGAGCTATATGATGGGTCTTCAGGAAACAAGTATTTGGGAAGGTCCTGTTTAAACCATTCATGCTCCCTAAGATTTAAAAATACACAAATTCTAAGTATATGTAAATAAATCAAACCTTTTTAATAGTTATTTTTTTTTAAAAAACAACATTAATTTTAGTCTGTAGAAAAAGAACCAAAGTTGTCAGTCCAAGTCTCCTCCTATGCGGCACAGACAATGACACTGCACATGATGGAAAGTAATCCCCTCCTTTCACAAAATTGAGACACATTTCACAGGAGACTGGAGAAAAAAAAATCCTCCTTCCTGTAAGTGTTTCAACTACCTGAGCTCAAAAAAAGTCTTTGTATAACTCATCAAAAAGATTTTATTTTTATGCTGTATTATTCACTGCCACTATGTTAGTCTGGAGGTATTTTCAACTGAAATTCTTATTCTATACACTTGAGTTGCCCCTCCTCAAGTACACACATAATACATAACAGAACTAGGTGCTGATGCCAAGTAATTTTTTTGGTACATGCTTGCACACAGATTTCTGAACATCCTAAAAGTCACAAGCTATCATTTTTTTCATTCAGAACAGCCCCAGCTGCCTCTTCAAGACTTAGAGTTGAAGGAAGCTGTGAAGCCATCAAATGGTGGTACTTTACTGTATCCATGGGCAGTATTCATAAAAAGGAAAGATACAGAAAGAACCAAGTACTTACCTTGCCCAATCATGCAGAAAAAGTAGGATTGTTGTCTTGTGTGCCTACAAAAAGTTGCTAAATGAACCAAAGGTATGGCATTTTAACTATTATGTCGTTATTATTATGGCATAATAACTATTTTGAAAGTATTTTAGCCTATAGCATAAAAACTGGCTACGGATCTAAGAGCAGTTACATGGATGTCACGGTTTAACCCTGTCCAACAGCTAACCACCACACAGCTGCTCTGTCACTTGCCCACCCCCTGGTCTCCACTTGCCTGGAGGGGAGAATCAGAAGGGAACAAATGAGACATGTGAGATTCTCCACAGTGAAGACGCTGGCCTGTAGGAGGAAGTGAGATTTCCAAATTATTGGAGCTGTCTGGCCAATACATCTGCAGTTGGTGCCTCCATGCCTGCCCAGCTCATTACTGCCAGGGTGCAGATGTATGTCAGTGCACTTGGTACAAACTTTTGTCACGTGGACTGAAACGTATCAGGTTTCATTCAGGTCTTTGGATGCCTGGTCATTAGTTAGGTTGTTATAGATCACCTCCAACACAGCTAATCCCCTCAGATATGAATACCTCTGTCCTTTTGCTATGGGAGTTTGCAAGATCTTCCTTGAAGGGATGGATACCTGTCCTTCACACTAGACAGGAGTTGCTTCTAAGCCTGAGGACTTCTGCCCCTTTCATAATCCCTTTGTCATGGCCTTAACCCAGCTGGTAGGGTTTCCCAACCCTCTAATTCTTGACTACATGTCACAATATCCCAGCACCAGAGTGACCAGCTGAGAAATAACTCACCTGGCTGACAGCTGAAATCTATGCACACCTCACAGATTACTTAGGAAAAGAGTGGATTATGTTCTAGTTATTATTTCAGTTGTTTCCTCCTCCTGTTCTTGGGACTACTGCGCTGCAGAATAGGCTGCCCTTCCTGATTCTCTCTCCTGTTCTCCCTTAGAAGCTTTTCCATCCCTCACTAAATGAGCTGCCTCTCATTTTGATTGTTTCTTTTTAACTATAGGGGTGACTAATACAGTTGAAGGCTGAGTCTCTGAGTCCACAGTTCCTCTCTCCTCCATGATAGCATGAGTAGCATTTGGTAGGTGTGGGGCAGCCCTCGGAACAGTGAGATAGTTGTAACTCTTTGGAATAGCCAGGGCATCTTTTTTTCAAACATTCTACTGCTTCATCAGGATCCTGCACTTGATCAGGAGTGAAGTCCTAGACCAGTCAGAGGTGAGAAGCTTTCTAGATACCTGCCCATACTCTCCTGTATGCCTTGCCACAGGGCCCAGGTAATATTCCTAAAAATCTTGGGAATAATGTTTCAGCTTTTTCTAAGAAATACCAGGATGTTCAACACACTGAAGAGTTACTGTAACAAGGGAGAAAATATCACAGAAGTTGGTAGTGAAGGTCCCATTCCATATTTCCTATGCACAAAAAACCTAACCTCCCCAAAACAAAGAACACTATTACCCACAAAAAAACAAGCCCTCCTGGGCAAAAAGCTAATTGTTTGTACCCAAAGTACAGTCATGGCTTCAGTACAAAACCCAAACACCAGAGAAGCTCAGGGTTAGTGTTTTAGCAATCAATCTCCCAGACAAAACATCAAAGGCCTACAGAACAGAGCCAACAGCAGGAGCCAAAAGCAGCCTTGTGGAGCAAGAAAGGGAACAGAGCACAGACCAGATAATATCAAGAACAGATAAATTGGTATTGTGACCAGCCATTGTTAACACATACAACAGTTATAAATTCCATCTGCTCTAGCAAAACCTCTTATTATCTGAAACCCTTCAAACCTCACATTGGGCACCAAAAAGAACTGCTGCAGTTTAACCCCAAAGAGCAACTGAGCATCACACAGCCAACTTGCTCACTCCCTGGCAGTGGGATGGGCAGAGAATAAAGATGGGTAAAACTGAGAAAGAAACTCATGGGCTGAGATAAAACCAGATTAATAGTTAGATTTTTAATTGTAAAAACAAAAGGAAAAGGGAAAAGAAAAGATGAAAATAAAACACAGAAATAACAAATGAAAACTACCAACTTACTGATGCCCAGCCAATTGCCAAGCAGCAGCTCACCCATGTCAACCTCCCTCCGAGCTCTGTTGCTGAGCAAGATGTTCTATGATATGGAATATCCTTTGGGTAACTGGGGTCAGGTGTCCCAACTGTCTCCCTCCCAGTTTTTGTGCACCTCCAATCTACTCACTGACAGGGGAGTGTGATGAACAGAAAAAGCCCTGACATCCCACAAGCACTGTTCAGCAGTAAAAAAAACAAACCAAAAAAACCCACCAAAAACCATGCAGAATGTGGTTTGAACAAACTGTTTTCAGCACAAACCCCAAACATGGCCCTTTGCAAGCTACAATGAAGAAATCACAACCAAAGCTCTCAGTGTGATGATCCTGATGCCTCACAAAAAACAAGCTGAGCAAAATACACTTTCATCAGAAGCAACCAGTTAATTTGGAAGCAGAAGTAGCTTTTTCTATACCACTACAAACCACAGCCCTAATTGGATGACTGAACCCAGAGGAATTATTGTAGGCCTCTCCTCTTGTATGCACATACATCCCCCAGAATAATTAAGGTATTTAATTAAACTCAGTTTGTCCTTTAAGCTCAGAGGTGGTATGTTTTATAGCTAATAGGATAGAACTGTTTAGGATTCAAAATCTATCAATGTTCTCTAACCAATGTTTCTCAACATCTTTTTCACACCACTTGTCTTTCAAACTTATTTAACAAGACTGAGGTAAGCCAAGTTCCTATCTACTCCAATTTTACAATGCTGAGACCTCAGAGTGCTTTGATTTCTGCATGAACGTACTTCCCACTGTAATAAAGTGGCAAGGGATAAACATATCACACTTCTTGTTCTACTGAATGAACACAAACATCACCCATTTCCTAATTTTCAACCCTAAAAGTAGCAGCATTTTCACTAAGGTAGTATATATTGGAGCTCTCTCCTTAAAGCTTATCACAAAGGAAATGAAAGCCTAACTAAGCTGCTGCATGAAGTACAGTATCAGCTATTAATTGTTTTTTGTTCAACCCACTGCACACTTGTAAAAGCAGTCACCTTCTTCAGAATCTCCTCAAGCTTTAACTTATCAGTGTTCAACACAGTAACTATCACTCATACATAAACTCATGCCAAGGTTTTGGAAGCTAGAAAGTGCTGTCTTGCATGTGGATTATTCACTTGTAACAGATGACTTTTCACATTCTGAAGAAATATTAATCTGATAACTACCACTTCCATTAAATAGCTGTAACTTCCTCTCAGACATTTATGGTACAGAATAGTGGTTTCTTAACAGCAAAGACTTCTTTTTATTCCCCAGACAAGTCAATAGTGTTGTTTCTGCAAGCCATTCTGCAGGTAAATAGCTTTGCTACAGTGGGGTCTTAAACCTAGAGTTTTTTCAGAATTTCTATATATAATGTATATTATTTGTTTCATTGTGACCTCCCATAGATACTTAATTGATCACTGCAGCTCAGAACAATCAGAGATAAAGCCAAACCATCCAAACTTGAATTTTTCATCTCAGTCTGTAAAACACAGACAAGTTGCATGAATGATTTCTTTGTTCTGCATATTTGCACTGAGATTATAACTGCAGCACCCTGTGATCAGACAGCAATGAGTGTTTTACCTAATGTCTCTGATTGTTGCTCTCTTCATTGGATCCACTTGCAGCATGTGCTTCAAGAGACTTATTACAGATGGATTCAGGTACTGAGGGGTATAAAAGATACCATCACATATCTTCTTAAAAAGGGTTGGCACGTGGTCATCGTCAAATGGAAGCGTTCCACATAACAAAGCATAGAGAATAACTCCACTGCTCCAAATATCTACTTCTGGACCTGCATATAACCTGGGGAAAAGTTAACTATTAGTGATTTGTGTATAATACATTTAAGTAGCTATTTTTTTGTCTACTTTCTTACATTATATCATAGTAATTAAAAGTGTTCTATGAACTTGAGAGAACTCATCTGCAAGCGTATACCATTGTTAGTTCTATGCTAGGCCTCCCTTGAACTTTAGTATCCTTCTCCTTCAAATACCTAGCAGGGCACAAGTGCAGAGTTTTCTCTCTCTTGTGTAACGCTGTATTCACAAATGCAATTTAAGACAATGGCAAATTGAAAGAAACTCAAACCTACTACTAAGAAAGCATGCTACACATAGTAACACCCCTTTTAATGAAATCTGTTCAAAGTCATCTATACCCCAAAGCTGGGAGGCTGAAAACTTTAAGTCCATAGAGCATAACTTGTCACAGATTCTGTGCTAGTGCCTGAATAAAACAGACATTTGGCCTCTAGCCAGCTAGGACAGGTAGCCAAGAGCAGCATATTCAACATGCATAAAATCAAAAAAAAAGGACAAGTTATCTTCATTCTGAGTATCTACTCTGCCTCAGTTACTTCACTGCTCCTCAACTTCACAGCAGACTTTACCTGTAATTCTATCCATACCTCTACTTCCAAAACCTGAGCTGTGAGTGAGATTTTTAAACCAATTCAGGCACACTGTACATAATGGATTTGGGACATTAGACATCACCATCACCTTACAGGAACTATTCAAAGCTAGTTCTTAGGAGCCTTAAATACTAATTAAAAATTGGCAAGACAACTAAAAATTCAGCCCACGCTTTCTCTGTATCAAGCTTGTCAATTGCACTAGTTTTGTAGCCTTTAGAATCAAGCAGTAAAATGGCCAAAGTACATGCACAGATGTATCCAATATAAAAGAAACTACCTTCCAGAAATTACTTCTGGTGCAGCATAGTTAGGGGAACCACAGCTTGTTCTTAAAAATTCTCCATCTGACATCATATTTGATAGACCTGGAAGTGTACAAGAGTAACTACTAAAAATTCAGAGAGCCAAATGATTTCACACTGTATATACCACCTAGAACAAAATCACTAGCAACTGAAGTTAGAAAACTAACAAATTTAAGTAACATTTTTTTGTATTACTAAAATTTTTACATAAGCATACCCCATAATCCTCCATTTAGTTTACCAGAAATTTGAGTAACATCAAGCCGTTACAGCGCACAACCTAGAAATGTTGGAGAACATATTAATTCCAAGACAAAACCAGTTCAAACCTGTGATGTCACAGGCATGACAGAGGACAAAGTTGCTCTAAGAGAAATGGAGCAGCATAGCATGATAGGATTTTGTTCATTAACAAGAAAAATCTTAAACACATTCACTTCTAAACACCAAAGTAGAAGATGCTGCCTCAGAATTGCCTAAAATTCTAGATGTTACACAGAATAAAGGGACTGAGTAGCACACATTACACATTATGTCATTACAATTTAGACACCAACACTGCTCAGCTGGTTCCTGAAGCACTGCAGTTCAGCAGCTGTATTTTACATAACTCTGTTAGTAATTAAAGTGCACTTTAGAACTAGGCCATCTTCATTCACATCTGTCAGTATAGTATCAAAGAACTTCCAGAACAGCTGTAGGAGAGATGTCTTCTCACAGTCGGTTACATGATCAAGATTACCACAAACAAAAAAACTCAGTCTCCAAGGAAATCTGCCTTTTTATAAAGGCTGGGGAGGGGTGAAGGAGCAGGGGAGAGAAGAGAATACAGTCTGGACAGCCTTCATAGTCCAATACATAAAAGCATTTAGTAAGCTCTTCTTTAATACACTAGTCAAGATTAACTGATTGCCACAGTTCTGCTGATACTTACAGGAAGACGTTTTTATACGTTTCTGTACTTAATTTCTTCACCATACAAACCATTTAATCTAAAGGATTTTCTACACCCAAGAAACCAATGAGATTCCCAGTGCCCAAAATACCTGAACTTTTTAAATATACTTAGAATATTCAGAGTTACCTAGCATCTCTAACCACAAGCCTCAAAATGCTTTACAAGGGCAGGTACTACCCACTACACCTACAAGAGATCTATCATGATGATATAGCAGTATGGATACCTTACTATGCTTATATGGTGAAGGTTTCCAATTCAGATAGTTCCAGGAACTAGCTGATAATCACCTCAGCAGCTGTATCACAAACAGCTAACAAAAAATATTAAGCTTCTCATTAGTTAGACAGGTATATTCCAAAAAAGCACAGTTTGCAAGATTAAAACAAAAGGACAAGAACAGTCATTTAGATTTTTTAAAACACAACTGTAGAGGTGAATCAAGAGTAGTTTAAACTGGATGACTAGTGTATTTTACTATAACTATGTGGTTCTTAAACAATGAACTGCCCTTGCACTTCCATGGGAGCTAAGCATCTACTTTTTACATATGGTGAAACAGGCAATAGGAGTGAATTTTGAAGTGGAAAGGTCAGAAGCTACTTCTCAATCCAGAGAAAATATTATTAAGAAAAAACAAACAAGTTGGTTCACAACTTCACCCAGTCACAGAAAATACAATGCCTGAAAATAAAGCTTCAGAGGAAAATAAGTTATACACATGTGCAGGAACATGATTTTGCTTTACATTCTTACTCTTCAGGTTCTTGTGTTGTGTCCCACCAAAAGCATATTAAAGTATGCACACTTTATTAAATGTTTCCCATAGTAATTAGCAGGCTCTGAGCACCAGAAAAGTGATCACATATAGAACAGCAATGCTTACCAAAGTCAGCTATCTTGGCGTTCATGTGTGCATCAAGCAGCACATTTTCAGGCTTCAGATCTCTATGTACTACCATATGCCTGTGGCAGTAATCCACACCAGACAGGATCTGCTGGAACAGACGTCTACTTTCCTTCTCATCAAGCTAAAATGGACAAAAGTTTTAAATAATTATGAGACAGTGGAAGATAACCTGATTTTTGTTTATATGAATTAAAGGGAATTTTCAAATGACCTCAAATTATCATTTATAGTTTCACAGAACAGACTGCCAGAACTCACAGCAGAGAGCCTCATAGCTTGCATCATTTTGTTCACACTGTGGTTCTAAAAAGACTAAAACAAAACGTACCCACGACTCAGAAAGTCCCCACCACACTTCTGAAATTGTTTATGCAGATGTTACATACTCAGTAACTAGAAACATCAGCACCCAAACATTAACCTTCTTCAACTGCAATATCAACCAACTTTGACATTTAAGCACAGTGCAAGACTTAAGTTGACAAAAGCTGCTGAGATGCAGGATGGAAGTGGTATTTTAGATGCTATTTATGCTCCTAGCAGCTGGTCCCAAACAGTAGATTTATCTGGCCACTAACTGGGAACATGCTTTCATGTCAAAGTTTGTTCTAACAACTAACTAAAAAGTATCCTGGCTATCTAGATAGTTTCTCAGAAGTTAGTTCAGTGCTTTCACAAAAACCGTTTTACCAGACAACAAAGGTAGTAAGGGCATAATGACACCTTTCCATAATAATTGGTTATATTAGAGAAATAAGTTTTCAGCTACTGTGGCTTGAATACATATCCATCTGGTTTATACACCAGTAATTGCAAATTAACATATCAGTATCAGCACTGTGGAAAAATGCTATGACAAATTCATTCATAAAGATCTGCAACATACAACCACTTTTACTTCAGAACAAGATACAGTCATCAAGTATACTTTAATTGCTAACAGCAAAATGAATCCTGAATACATGAACCAAACCTTCATTTAACAGGGTGTGACCACTACCCCCTGCTCCTAGCCCCTAGTAATGTAGTTAGCATAACTAACATAATTTTATGAGGTAAGAAGCCATTCTGGGACCAAGCAATTCACATATTTGGGCCTTCTACTCAACCCTGAAAGTCCTGTGAACCAAGCAGACAAACCACAGACTTCTTCCCCTCCCTCAAGGTTCTGGGCACCAAGCACCCTACTCCCCTCTTCACTGGCCCTGAAGGTCCCAGGTACACCTCCACCGTCCTCTGCCTCCTTTGAGGACCAAGCAACTTGCATTTACCATTTGAATTTGGAGTGTAGACTGCAATTGTTACATTGATACAGTAAACCATATATTAATATTTGACCCCATCTGCCTATAGTTTATGTAATTAGAAATCATACATTAAGTTGTATTGTCAATTATACACTACTTATAGTTGTACTATACTTAAACAGCTTGTTGAAATCCTGTGCTCTCTGATGATAAATCCTGTGCTACCCTAATGATAATATCCTGTTAAGAAAATAAAGTTTTAATTATACCATTCTGCCAGTGATCCCCAAAAAGAACCTGCCTGTACCCTCAATGTCATGTGACACACGTATGTCGCAAAAGCAGTAACAAAATGCAAGTCACTGATCTGTAGAGTTGGACTACTTCTTACCCTTCCATTTTTACAGATATAATCAAACAGTTCTCCTCCTGAAACATACTCCATCACCATGAAAATATCAGTTGGTGTACTGATGACCTGGTACCTGATAAGAGAAAGTATCTGTTACTCTGTGCATTCAGTAACAAGATGTTTAGTTACATCCAGTTAAAACCAAAGTTTAGCAAAAAGTCAGATGAACATAAACTTTAAAATATTTATCAGCCAACTGACAGCTACTGGAATGACAGTAATTGTCAGAAGCTATATATTCTCTTTTCACTATGTGATGACGTCATCGCCAAGACTAGAGGAAGTTTGTATTCCCACCAGATTACTTTCAGAGGACTTAATCCAAAGATTTTTATGAGCCTAATTACAGTGCTGCCTTGCAGAAAGCTTGGTGCAGTGCGAAAGGAATTCAAGACTACTTTGATAGTGTCTGAAAAATACACACTTTTGTTCCACATACCCTTACCTAAAACTTGGTTAATTTTTTTCCCCTTACAGAAGTCAGAAGTTTTCAGTGTTTAATGGAACAAGAAAATGAACACTGCTAACACTTCAGCCAAAAATCAAATACAGTGAGAAGACAGGAGGCAATAATGGGTCGAGAAGAGATGTTTCAAGGTACCTCACTTAGGCATGCAAGTATATGAATTGTAATATGTAACTAAATTCATAAATACACAACTGCAACATTTTTCAAAATGCCAATTCTAAGACAAAGGGGAACACAGATGTGCTCCAGTTTACAGACATGTTTCAGTTTACTCATGAAGACTCGTGGGACGTGTTATTCGTAACTCCATGGACAGCAGTGAGGTCAGTCTATCTAAGCCAGTCTGTGTGCACATATATGTAACTCTTAACAGCTTGGTGATACGGTGTAACATTTCAATAACCTCAATACCCTTCTGAGAGAGTAATCAACACAAGATCTTCAAAAGGCACTACTACAGAAATAGTATTTTAATCCTTTTAAACCCAAGTTTACAGCTGTTGTTCCCTACAGCCATCTCAATTTTCTGGTTATGGAAAATGAGGCTGTGGAACCCTCACATACCTACAGTACAAATAAGGTTATCAAACCACACAGCACAGATGACCAGAATGCAAAAAGAGGCAATTCTTTGTAGGAAAACACAAGATGCATTCTATTGCTAGAGGTAAAAAAATGCAGAGGAGATGCTTCAAAGGATTATTATTTAAAGCACATTATAGAAAGAAAATCTTATTGCAACAGGATTGTAACAGTATATACAGCTAAAGCCGTGTATGAAACTTTTCATGAAGTGCAGCAATGTTCCAAAGTAGACCCTGTCTAATTTGTAGTATTAAGCTGAACATTTACCTTTATCCCACATATCTTAAAACTTGTTATCTAGCAGTTTGCCAATCCAGTTCCAAACAGCACAAGCAGCATAATCCTGAGTTACCAGCAAGTCTACCTGTACAACAGTATCAAACTCAAATGCTGTTTACACATAGGTTAATAATCCTTCTCCTTTAGAAAAGCAATCTGACCAACTGAGAAGTTGAGGATCCATGAAGTTTCCCATTATAACCTATATGTTAACCCCTCTCTCCACATGCAGGATGAAAAAAATTCTCCCCAGAATTACCCCAGAAAGATTCTGTCATCTGAAATGTGTTAACCTGACTCAAAAATGTTGCAACACTATAAGCAAACATTTCTGTTCCACCCCCATTTCTCAGTTGGTACACTGACACTTCCTACTTTGTTTTGGCTACAGGTTTGTCCTTTGGACTCATTCATAAACTCTAACTGGCAGCACTAGCAATTTTGCAGCCTGAACAGTTCAACAGTCTTCTGAAAATTAACCCACTGAAGAAGTTAATGAGTTGATCTAACACAATCCAATTTAGCTTCAGTGTAAGAGCTGCTGCCAAATTAAAGGGAGTGTTACAAGGATGGCATCTGTTAGTGGCATCAGGGTCTTAAGAATAACAATAGAAAAAACTATCAACACCATGTTTAAGACAGTGAAAGCCACCCACACTCTGGAGGTGCAGGTTAACTTTACAGGAAATGAAAGTTTTTTTAAAAATCAATTTATTTTGTATCTCCTCAGACCAACCATAAGGGATCTACTCTGGGACATACTTATTTGTACTCTGAACCCCACTAATGCACTACTGACCAACAAGCACACTGTAAATACCACATTTATACAAATGGTAGCAACTATATTGAAGCATTCTGAGATATCTATCACATTTCACTAACTACACATCCTTATTTCAGAAAAATCTTGCAGAGCACAACATACACTGAAAAACTACAGACCAGTGACCAGCAGATCACTAAAAACTTAAGAAAAACCAATAGACTTACTGTAGAAATGGCCTTCCCCATCTTGTTCTTAACACATCTTCTGAGCAGAGAAAGGATTAAGTGTAACCAGAAAAAGAAAACTGAAGCAGCAGACAAAACCAGAGATGGATACTGAGAACTATCATGCCATTACTTTTACATACTAGTCCAAAGAATCTGTAAGCAGAGACATAATGGCAGCTCCACAGCCTGCAGAGAAAACCAGTTTTGTGAAAATGCATTACAGAGCACACCGAAAACGTCACACACTTGGGAAGCTGGTTATTTCTCTGCCAAGATACTGTTAGCAGTATTGACCATTAAACTCATTTCAAATCAGTGAGACCAAAAA
Organism: Zapornia atra; assembly: GCA_013400835.1. Taxonomy (NCBI): domain Eukaryota; kingdom Metazoa; phylum Chordata; class Aves; order Gruiformes; family Rallidae; genus Zapornia; species Zapornia atra. The sequence continues at coordinate 19,174 of VZTU01010362.1, forward strand.
GAGATTACTGCTTAAGTGTTTTACTACAGCAAGCAAAACTTACAGCTTAATTATGTGAGGATGCCTGAAGAGTTTGAGGTTCTGGATCTCCCTGCGGATTTTTCCTACCACATCAAGGCTGCGAATCTTCTGCCGGTTCAGGATCTTCACGGCAACTTTATGCCCGGTTAACTCGTGTTTGCCAACTGCAAGGAACAGGGAAGTATTTAGCCAGGGTTTTCAATTGCTCCATAATTTGCTCATTTTGGCAGCAGCCAAGAAATACAAGTGAAGATGTCAGCATTACACGTTCCCCCACTGAAAACCAGATGTCTTTTCTTCAGTCCTGGTCCAATTTTTTGCCACGATTCTATCACTAGGAGATGAATGAGATATCTACCCAAAACTTGAAACCTAACCCTCAGAAGCCTTGCAGCATAACACTTTTGCACTATCAAAGCATATTGCAAAATACTGTCATCCTTACTAATTAGAAAGACCATTTTTTTCTCCCTGTGTGAGTCACCCCAAGCTTCTGGCTCACTTGGTAACCCATTCTGACATGTTTTCCTGCACCTCTTCTACATCGTCTGCAAGGATCACCCCTTCTGAAAAAAATCACTGCCATCTGTCCCTCAAGAAGCCTGTTTCAGCAATTACTCTGAAGTGTCTGATCAGTTTATTAAAAAAAAAAAAATAAATAATC
>VZTU01010365.1:0-18232 GCA_013400835.1 Zapornia atra
ACATTATGTAAGCTACCTGCAGTAAGTAACAATCATTGTCGCTTTTCTCACAGCAATCTAAACTCTGGTTTTGGTTTTTGTTCTCCTTTGCCAGGTTTAATTCTGGGTACAATGTAGGGGAGGTAAAAAGAGTTATGTCTCAAGACCTTTCCTTTTAATTAGCGGACTGCTGCTTCAACTGCAGCCACAGCTTTGTTGCTCTTTCCTGCAACCTGGAGTGCACAGTGTTAAAAATCAGCAGTTCTGTTAGTATCTATTAATTGAATACTCTGAGAATAGTCTAAAATCTGAACTCATGTTCCGCACATGACTAAAATGAGATGTAGAAAAATATGCATTTGTGCTTTGGAAGCTTTAGCATACATTTAGTATCTTAAAACTAATGAAAAACTCTGATTTCTGACTTATTTACATTGTTGGAAATGTTTTTTTTCACCACAAACCAAAACATTTTTATTAGGAGGGGAAAAAGCAGTACAAATCATAAATGCTGTTATAACCTGGATACTTTTTTGTACAAAGCAACAGGTTCGTCCTGAAAGTAGCACAACGTATGGACTCATCATAAAAATTCAGATCAGGTTAATAAAAATTGATGACCATGTGTACAAACAGCACTTTGTAAGAAAGGATGTTGCTCAAGTGCCATGATGGGTTTGGTTTGGGTTAGGGTTTTTGGGGTTTTTTTGTGTAAAATTAGGTGAAACATTGGTAATATCTCTAAGGTGGCAGAGAAATGCTTATTTTCCTCCCTTATATGCCAGTTTTAAGGAAATCTGACGCCTACCAAAATTTCATATGGAAAAGAAGGAAGAGCGAAGAGGTGGTGCTCTGAGAGAGTCTCTGCAGTAAGAGGGTTGTTTGAAATGGTGCGGGGTTGGTTTACTTGTTCTACTGTGCGTGTTCTCTTTAGACCTATGGTGCAGAGAGCTGAAGAACATCAGTACAATCTGAGCAAACTTATGCTAGGCAAGTGGAAAGTTTTTATGCTTATTTATAAACCTATTCCTACCCTACTGGTAACTAGATATCCCCTCTGTCCGAGAAACAGTTGTATGAAGTGTTAGTGAATACAGTTTTATCAATTACAGGATTTGACAAATGCATGTTAGAAATAGAAATTAGTTTCACAAGTAAGTTTCCTGCTACAAAATGTTATTTCCAAAGAGCACTTATTCATCTGTGGACTATGTAGACTTTTTGAAAACTTTTTTTTTTGTAGGATTCAGAGAAGCTTAAAAGCAATAAATAACTTCCTTCTTGCCACACAGTCTTAATTTCACTGGAAAGGAAACACCATCCCCCTTGTAGCCAAGTCGGTAGGGGATTCACAGTGAAACTGGTAGATCAAGAAGTCTGCTTTTTGTAAGCCTTAGTTTCAGTTGTTGTTTTCTGATGGGAGCCTGAGACTCTTGCACTTCAGTTCATCCAGTGTTTTCCAGTGTTTGTAGTTACTGGCCAAGTGTTGCATCAGATCAGGCAGATGTGCAAATGCTGAAAGGAACAGGAGAAGCAGTTGTAGTGTGTATGCAGAACAGGCAGAAGAACAGCCCAACCTCTTCTGAAACTAGCATTCCCCTACACTCTCCTGTTCTTTCAGCTGTAAGTTAATGCTTCAAGGGGAAAGATTTTTTTTGGTCTCTTTGAGGCAAGTCACTTTTTTAGTGTATGATGATTTTAATCAGTTATGCTAACATGAAACCACTGCAGTCTCAGTTTCTGGTACTCAGGAAAATACATCGTTAAAGGAAAATAAGACCTAGATTGAAAAAAAAAAAAGCTTAATTTTAAGCCATTACTCCTTCTTTCATTACACAGATTGGTAATCACTCAGCTTGGTAAAGCTGGTGGTGTGTGCAGAGAAACAGGCTTCAGTAGCAGCATTGCCTAGATCCTCTGCTGTACTGAGGGCTGTACTGAGGGCTGCCCCTGGAAAAGAAATGGACTCAAGGCCAGCTTGAGACTATTCAGTTTAGTCTGTAGAAACCTCTGACTCAGAGCAAGGAAGAAAAAAGCGGTACTTACCATCCCACGCATCGAACATATCTGTTATAAAATAATCAATGAAGGAAATTTGAGACTTGGGGATGCTGCAGGTGTTTCTATCAAATACTGGCATTACAACAGGCAGACCCTGTCTCTTCTCTTCATCAGTCTAAGAAAACAAAACTCCAGTTAGCCCCCAGAGCTTTGCTGGCTTTCACTCTGGAGTAGCAAGGGCCAGGGTATTAGAGGAATTGCAGTAGGAGATTCGAGACAACACTTAGAGCCCCTGAAGTGAACTGCCTTGGCTTCGTGTGCTTTATTTCATCTGGAACAGGGACCGCAATCAACATTTCTTCCCTTTCATGAGTACTCTATTACTGCAGGGCAGTGATTGCTCTTAGCTCCAGCAAGACAAAGCGCCCTAATCTAAAAAGGGAAGATGGGGTTGCAGAGTCCTTTAGCAGAGGACAAGTTTGGTCTCTCCTTTTTTCATACCTCCAGTGTCTGTTTCAGACCATTTGTCTGTTAAGTAAGAGGGATGTTGCTGTCGCTACTCTCAGTGCTTTTACTGGGTTTTAAGATGAGTAGAAGTAAGGTTATGACCTGTAACTCTGTGTCCACGACTGGAAGAGGGCTGGTTTTCGTTGTGCTTGGCACAGAGGAGGAGCAAATCTCCTAAATAGTCTATGGATTTAATTACAAATATTTTTTTAAGCAGTAGAGGCAACATCTAATGCTGGAATTGGCGGCAGAGCAGTCCCCAAAATTACCAGATGAAGTGAATGAAGAGCAGAACAGTTCTCAGCGCCTGACATTGCTGCAGGAAAGCTAGTGCCTTAGATTGGCAATTAAAAGCTAGCTTGTGATACCTTGACTGCTAGGGAGATACAACCTAAAGTGGTCCTTGATCTTACCTAGGAAGAGGTCAGATCTGTTCACTGTGACAATAATTCACATATATCCCAGGCACTAACTACTATTTTCTTTCTGTGACAACTATATCATGTGCATGACCTGAATTTGGGTGGTAGATTCTCTGTCTCTCCAGTCATAGCTGCTGATTTCCATACCCTTAGTGGCAAATACAAGCTAAGAATCTATCAGTTGATCAAATAAAGAAAGTGTTTCACTTTCAGGAAGCTGGTGCATTTGTGCTAGAAAGACTGAGTATTATGAAAAGAAGACCTTCCAGTTCTGTCCGGGGCAATCCCATGTCATAAGCATTTGCACTGCCCATGTGCCTGCAGGACCGGCCTCCACATTGTCTTACCTAATGGCCCCTACTTCAGGGGCCATCTTAGAAGAGAAAGGGCCAGCCTGATGATACAGCTGAGGGCTTCATCAGGCATGGATCTTCATCCTCTCTTCAGGGAAGGTGTTGGGAGTAGAAGCTAGAATGTTGGCAGTATTTCATTTCAGCCAATTACACTGACCAAGATTAGTCAGGTAATTCTGTTTTGGCCAGACAAAGTTCCACCGTTCGGCAAACTAGATAACTATGCCTGGAGTGGATTCTGCCTGAAAGTGAGGGGCCTGTTGTGACTGGGGATGAAAAGCGTACGTCTGGAGTCTGTGGTGATGCCAGGCAGATCCCATGTGAAACAACAGACCAGCTGACATGCACTTGCTTACAGAACAGTCAGATTATAAAAATATACATACCTGTGCAAAATACTCCTCTGAGATCCTCCCAGCCCATTCGATACATAGCTCTAGGGGGCGACACGGATTTGCTACGTCTGCACATTTAATCATCATGCGCTTGATCAGTGTCTGGTTATCTGGAAAATTCTTTATATTGGGTGGACATTCACAGTCGCTCCCTTCGCTCTGTAAAAGAGAGTTGGTTACCAGGGCTGGCAGTCAGCATCCCTGCTAGCAGCAGTGGGGGCATCATTGTCAGCTCCACTGCATTTGGGCAGTAAGGGGGCACCCAGCCTGATGCTTTCCAGTTTCATGCAGAGCACTAGGAACTTGGAGGAGAAAGTGATGTCTGAGAACTGCAGACTTGCTCATAACTAATGATAGCCCATAGGGGAGTTGTAGAGATTCTCAACATTAATACCAAAGTTTGTGAAATAAAGGAGTTGCAGGCTCTTTATCAGCTAGGGTGAGTTACCCTTCCCTGCATCCCACCCTTAACTGGCTTGGAATGGGACCAGGATAGGGGATGCACCCACCAACTGCAAGGTGCCAAACCATCCTTACTGCTGAGTGTTTACATTTGGGGGTGAGATGGTGGGGGGGGGCTGCATTTTTCAGATGAGTTTCTAGAGTTTGGTTTTCATTGCTAGGTGAGAAAAATGAGGCAGGCACAGGGGAGTGAAGCAACTTGCACAATCATCTATTTCATTTTCAGGCAGAAAAGGTCTGTGCCATTCAGTCATGGTATGTTCACAAATAAAGGCCTGCTTTCTGCTGGATCTTGAACCCTTGGCCTGTAGTACTTTTTGGTCTTAGTTGCTAGCTGGGATGAAGTATCAGATAATCTATGAGATCAACATTAGCTAAATGCAAGAGTGGCAGACTGAGCGCAGAAACTCTCTGCTTGCTAGGCTGCTTGTTGACTGCTCTGGAAAGCAGGTGGAAGGGACAGAGTAGTTGTTGCAAGTCTGCTGTGGCATCATCTTCTGGATCTTGAAAAGTTTAGGAGGGCAGCAGTACATTATTTTCCTTATGGAGTAATAAAAAGCCTCCACCTCAGCTCACCACGGCATCAACACTATTCTCAATATATTTGTGCAATTATGGCCTCACTTCACTGCTGGATTCAACTCTTGAATCAAAAACTGAACATAAATACTTTTTACCACCACGGCTAAATTAATGTCTTTGCAGTTTATGGGGAGATATTTTGCAGTGACTCTTGCCAATTCAGGCATTAATCTTACAACTTTATGTTTAGTAGTTAATTTTTCTTTTCAGCATGAATAGCCCAGCAAAGAGCTGCCAGATTAACCCTGCTCCTTAACTACTGTTTGAGATATAAAAAAATTGCAAGAGGCACTGTTAACAATAAGGAGCAAAACAACCTAATACTGGGAAAAAAACCCCAAGCCTGTAATACAAGTGGTTCTGTGCTCTACTTTTATTGCTCTCCAACTTTTGCACATTTTAAAAAAGCCTTTTAAAAGGAAGGTGAGTCAAAGAAAATGTTTGTTAGAAATTAGAAGTGCTGGTTCCAGGAGAATGTGTGGGGAGTGTTTTAAAGTTCTTGAGGAAGTCCTGGAACAAGTGCATTTGTGGGATAAAAGGGAGAAATGTGTCCAGAGCTTGGAAACACCGTGGCTTTGGTGAGGCTTGTGAACCTAAATCCTACAGTCCAATGTAGGGATGCTGGAAAAAGGAAGAGATTTTGAAGGGGTGGAGATGGAAGGAACATTTCAGGAAAGCACTTAAGCTGTCAAGAGGGAGAAATGAAGCACTCGCTGTAAGAAGCCACATTTCCCATTGATATCTCAGAGGGCTTTTTAAAACATTAGTAGAGTAAGCTGCTATCTGGTCCACGTACAAATACAGAGAAACCTGAGACTGGGTAATTCCACACTACCCACCAGTGTGGACCTCCCTTTGCTCTGGGCTGGGATCTTAAGTGGAATCTCCACAGCCTGTGCCATGAGGGCAAAACGGTGAAACACAGCACCGGGCGATGTGCTGGGACAGCAATGCAAAACCAGTGATAGCTGCCCCCAGCAGACATAACGCTGGCCCTGAAGTTGCAAACCCCACTGGTTCCCACTGGTTTCTGCACCCAGGACAGTCTACAGTGCAAGAAGTCCATCTACAGAGAAGAACCAGAAGCTGCATTGTTTTTAAACCTTGAATTTTGTCTGGTTTTTTTCCCCTCGGTGTTTCTGAGAAAGAGCTATTTTCACTAAGCTGTGATGGGATGTGCTTTGCTCATGTGGGTAACGCAGCCCTGGAGAACCCTGCCCGTCACTGAGTGCTCAACCTTGAAAGGGAAGGTAAAGTGGGGCCTGGGCTGGGAAACTCAAAGGCATCTGCTGAAATGTACCCTGTCTGGTGAGGGAGTGTTAGGGTGTAGGAATAAAGGCCCAGACATCTCTTGGGGTGATCGGGTGTCTCACGAATGGGAATGGGGTGATCGGGTGTCGGGAGCCAATGGTGTTACTCCTCAAGACTTGAAGGCTCCAGATTGCACAGACACAAAACCATCAGGGTAGGCTCCTCAGCTACAGCCCCAGGATCAGGAAAATCCCACTGCTTGGAGGCAGAACCATAGGTACAAGTGCCAGCCAGGCTCCAGGCACAGAAGTCTGCATGTACAAAAGCCCACACGTGCATGCTTTGTGAACGCCAGAGGCTTTGAAACTAAGGCTTATATAAAAGGAGGTGTCTAAATGAGCGAAGGGCAGAGCCTGACATAGAAAACAAGAACATAAAAATGTTTTTTCCCACACCTGGAGGTGTGAGATCGCAAATGCAACGGTGTGCCTTGGGCATTACCACAGTGCAAATTAATACCCCATGGATGAAAATGATACTCTGAGTTATCTTGAAGAACTTCACTGGAATGTCTGAAGGCAAGCACTTACGCGTGAGCTGGTATCTTCAGATGCCATTGGCTTGTTGATGCTGTTCACGAATTTGTTCACATGCTCAAAGTGCTTTGTCATCTCCGTTGCCAAAACCATATCGATAATGGCCTGACGCAAAGTCCGGTAGTGATTTCTGGGAAAGAAGGATAGTTCCTGCTGACAACAGGCAGAGTTACATCCTTTCCTTGTTCCTGCCCAGGCAGCACTGCACAACGCTGCTTGTGGGGTGGCTCAGCCACACAAGCTGGCACCTCCAGAATTACGAAGGGTCTAGGGTTGGAGGCCTGGAGTAGATCATACCTCTCTGGGTTCCTCCAGCTCTGAATTCCTGCATTGCCTTTTTTTCTGTTATTTTACCTAATGAAAATCAATCCCCTGAATTCAATAAAAATTTACAATTCAATTTTGTAATACTGTAGCATTAAGACACCTTCTCCAGGATCGGCACCAGCATGTTTCCATCTCACTGCAAGTTAGCTTGGAACTCAAATCTCAGGTTTTTTCAAAAACCAACAGTGTTACATGACTACACAGATTCATTATCTGTTTGAGGTCAGGTCCCTTCTCTTTCAGATTCCTTTCTCTCCCACCTGATCCCTGGAAAAGCTAAGCTGAAGCACTGGGAACTCCCAGCCCATGTGCATGCCAAGCAGCAGGGTGCCTCCAATTCCCCCAGAGCTTCAGCTCCCCCTGCTACCATCCCTTTCCATCCTGCCTGAACACAACAGTGCCAGCCACCATGGGGCCACATGCAGACACCGCAAGCAGCATCCCTCTGCTTGGGTGGAAACACATAGCCCCAAAAAGCAATTTCCAGGCTTCTGCAATGAAAAGGCAGTGGGTCAAGATGCAGCCTTGAGGCTGCTAACTAGACCATGCCAATGTAATCCATAAAATATTATCAAACATCCCTATGTGCTTCCAAAAAAACCCCACAAATTGGAGGTTGGAGGGGGAGGGGAGGGAGGCAGGGCAGCCTTTTTAAAAATCATGCCTACACAGGATTCTGGAAGAGGTAAACTCATGAATTCATGTCCCTGTTGAAATTGTATTTTCTAGCTTAGAAGGTAGGCTCACAGTCTGTCCAAAACTAAAATCCCCCAGAAAGCAATCCACACATGCACGCTGCCCTTCTCCAGCAGACTCACCTATCAATATTTTTGAAAATGTTGCTTTTGCTGTCTTTAGTTGTTAGCTGAAATGCCAGTGCTGTGTGGTGGCTCTCTAATACAGCCGTGTCGTTGTAAAGGACTGCTAACTCGCTGCCTGCGTTGCACAGGAAAGAGTTGGTCCGCCCAGGGTGGTCTACGTCGTGAATGGTGGCAGCTATTAAAGCAGCCACCTCATCCAAGTGGTCAAGGCTTCCCTACAAGAAGAGAGGCAAATTATGACATGGCACTGGAATGGCAGTAAGTGATTTCTGTTCATTTCCAGGCACGCACAAATACCCAAGTGTAGGCTTGAGTGCAGGGTTTCTACCTCCTTGCAATGGTTTTCCACTCACTGTTCCCACAGTTTTCCTACTCCAAAACTCCCCCAATCCACCCTTACTTAAACCCACTTTATTTAATGAGGCTTTTTACTGTGCTGTCGACTAAGCAACATCTTTGCATTAAACCCTCTCACAGATGATGGATCCTCTAGCAGTGTTCCTCCACTTTGTGTGGTTGCTTGAATGCTCTGTACTGGCTCCGCTCCTACACAGCTTCTGTGTTTTAGAATAGGAGAGGATATTCCAGTTGGAAGGGACCTCCAGTGATCATCTAGCCCAACTGCCTGACCACTTCAGGGCTCACCAGAAGCTAAAGCATATTACAAAGGGCATTGTCCAAATGACTCTTAAACAAGACGGACAGGCTTGGGGCATGGACCATCTCTCCAGAGAGCCTGTTGTGGTGTTGGACTACTCTCTTGGTAAAGAAATGCTTCCTAACATCTGGTGTAAAGCCCCGATACAGCTTTGAACCATCTCCATGTGTCCAATCACTGGATCCCAGGGAGAAGAGCTCAGCAGCCCCATCTCCAAAGCTTTTGCAAAACTTTATTAAAAGCTGTTACTAACAGCCAGTTGCCAAGAGATACAGAAGAACCAGGTTTCCCACCTCCTATTGTCGCTGCTTAAAAATATAAATTTCTTACTCGTATAAACAAACTTTAGAGGAATTGTGCTGGCCTGCAGGGATCATGGGAAAAGACTTCAAGGACAGAGGATTTTATGAAGGCAGGACCATTACTCAAGTAAACATCTGACTTTTGAATGACACCCATAAAATGGTAAACACATTGAAGTCCTATCTCAAAGGACTGCTAGGTGATGGTTTTACCTTAACTCTCTCCTTCCCAAGAAAGAAGGCAGTAGCATGCAGGACATCCGCTGCGTGTGTGGAGTTGTGGTATGAGTTGGAGGAATGGTAGTTGGCTTCAATCACCTGCAGCCACGCTCGCAGTGTCGTTTCTGAACAGTTTAAAAACTCACAGACCCTAAACCGGGCAAAAATTTTTAAACCCAAATACAATAATGGCCTGTAAAACAATAGAAGAGGAAAGCACTGCTGTAAAATAGGAACTTCTGATGTTCTAAAGAGCAACAGTTCTGACAAAGAAACTGTCAAGACATTAAAAATAAAAGGCAAAGGGAGAAAATGTTAAACATCTTTAAACTGCCTGTCTATAACCCCTCAAAAGCCGGGCCAAGGTTACAAATCTACCACCCTTTCAGATGTTATTTTGTTTTGTAGAAATGGGACAGTTCCACAATCCTTGTGGCTTCAGAAAAAAATTATAAAAGCTCAGGTATTTTGTGTTTTTATTATATGTCAATCAATCAAACATACATTTTTTTCCTCCTGAGGAGAAAAAGCAGGCTTTGAGCACAACATGGGTACACCGCAGAGGCTAAAAAGCCCTAAGACAAAAACAGTCAAATGATTACTATTTCAAATAATCCTGTGACTTTAGGGGGACCAGAGTTGTTTTTCCTGACTATTTGAAGTTGGCAATACGCACAAAAAATTGATGCTTCTCAGAGCAGCTGTTAGCATCAGGTTACTATTTCATGTGAACTCTTCCAGCTTTGGGAGGACTAGATCACTTTCCAGAGCTGAGGCAGGGGTCTGCCATCAGTAACCCCCACCCTTGGGTGAGGGGTTATGTGTGCACACACATCTGCCTGTGTGTTGTCTGTTGAATCCAAATCCACCCTGGGTTGCAATTTACTCTGTGTGGCCTATGTCAGGGTCCTACTGATGACACATTTTTCACTCCTGCAAGGTGATCTACAGGGCTCCTGAGCTGAGAAAGGCATAACCAAAAGTCAACATCTGCAAACTAAACCCAGGCAAATGCAAAATCCAAAAATGGCCATTTTCTTCCAACAGAGTACTAGAGACCTGGTAGTCTCTCCAGTTCTTTGCATCTTGGAATGAAAATCACTTTTTCCTGTGGATGGCATGTTTACCTTTGTGGTCCGCCTGACCTCAAAACTACTGCTGTCTTCCTTCATGATAAGCTTTGCAATCTCAGGGTGTTGATTCTACCACTGATTTACCCTCCCCTCCAGTTCTTCATCCCCATAATGAAGAGCCACATTTGCCTCAGAGCTTCCTAAATTGTAGGATAATTTAGGTGAGGACAGGGGAGAGTCTTGCTTTTTCCAGCAGAACCATTTGGGCATTGGCAGGAAAAAGAGGCACCTGTGGGACATCCAGCATGTAACTACATCGACCTGTGACAAACAGGGTCACCTAGACAGAGCAGATGGGCGTCAAGCAAGGTAAAAACTGAACAGGAAACGATCCCAGAAGGTTGCACACACTGGCAGGGAAGGCAACTGTCTGCAGAGGGCAGACTGTTGCACATGCAACTTGACCATGGTGTCTGCCTGGCTTGTTTGATGTATGCAACATATAGTGGTATCGATACATACACACTCCGCTCCTGCCAGTGAAAGCCGTCTGTTGCAGATTTAATGTGATTTACTTTAGTTTTTTGAGAGTAAAGTGCTTTCCACTAAGGGTCCTCAACCTTTTTGCAGGCACCCAGGGAAAGGAGTCCAGTACCTTTTATTTGTAACCGCCTCCAACTCAAAGATATTGAAGTCCCAGCTTTCCTCATTATCCAGGATCTGTGCGATACAGGGTGGAATGTCATTGATGGTGTTTGGCACTGGAAGGTGACTATGGCTCAGGTTCATATCTGTTGAAATGGAATTTGGGATTTGCGTCATTTCTGGATTACATATTTTTACCCCCACACACAGAAATCCATTCAGAAAACAACTGTTCTCCTTACACAAAAGAGTCTGTAATATATACGGTTTATATTATTACAGGTTATGTGGGCATAAACCAAAAAGATCAGTAAATACTTCTGTGAGCGACAGACTAGTTTTTCCCTAGTCTGATTTTCTACATTTTGAAATGTATTATTTTAATTATTCCAAGCTCCAAAACAGAGGCAGCATAGCAGTTGTTCTGCGGTCACTTAGACAACCACTTCCAAAGACATACATCCCACTGTAAATGAGCTTGGAGCTCTGTATCACTAGCACCAACAGAAGGAGTCACACTGGCAAAGGGAAATTTAAAATGGTGGCTTACTCTTAGAAAACACATACTCATTTCCTGACAGTCTTCTCAAACCATCCTGAAAAAGCAAGTTTATTGTTAAGTTTTAGGCAGCGTATCCATGCATCATTAATTGCAAAAGCAGTACATGCACTTTTCTCTTTAGTTACTATTCCTCGGTACAAAAATCACTGCTCGTGTTGTAGCACTACAAGAACCATCCTTGTTTTAAGGATCATGAAAGGATCCAAGGAACAATACCATGAGACCTCCAGAAAGTATATTATTAATGATACAGTGTTTTGTCCTTCTTGACCCTTTCACTGGTGCCTGCAATATTTCATCACTCAAATTAACTACTATCATTAATTTTTTACATTTTTAATATTACTTTGACATGGATTAGTACATTAAAAAATTAGGTAAACTATGATGAAATCTAGTTGGTCTGTCTCTGGCAGTTGCTGTTGTAACAGGACCAAAGTCAGATGAGAGTAACCTCGCTCTTACAATGGACCAGCTGTGAAGCAATCCCTCTAATCCCATCTAAGCTTCTGGGGTTTCTAAAAAAGTCCCTCCTTGAGACAAACCAGATTGGATGATATAGTTTCTAGTGGCAACCATGTTCACTTATGTATGAGGATGGATGCACCCAACGGACTGAGACGTGGCTGTATCTTAGTACATCTTGGTGCCCACTGTTAGCATGGGAGGCCAAAACACTTACGTGAAATGGTGATGAATTACACCTCCCCTTCCTATTGCTTGTACAATTTTATTACAGCAGAGCACTGAACTGTGATGCAGGACAATGGTAGCAGTAATCTCACCCTTACTAATTTTACTCACAGTCATCAGACCTCCAACAAGATCACTTGTGTGAGGATCTTCATCTTTGGTACCTAGCTGGGGGGAGTAAAGTTCTGTTGTCCGCAGGATCTCCAGAACTCTGTCCAAGGCCTCTGCTACTGTGACGGGGCTGTTTTCCTGGGCAGCATTAATTATGTTAATAACCTAAAAGCAGATTAAGGAGGCAGGCAAGAAATAGTGAATGTCATCTTTGTCTTTTCTTATTGGAAAAAAAATTATTCCTGGCTTGGTCATGCTACTTCCCATCTAGCAAATGCTATGTCATTCTCCCCCAGGCCTTTAAGTACAAGACTGAAAATGTAAGTCTGTGCTCTGATTCCCTGGCATCCATCTGCTATTTGTAAGTGGAAAACTCTTGGGAAATGAATAGAAGAAGGGTGTGAAATAGCTGAAATAGTTGCAGGTAGTTTGACCAAAAGCTCACCACGTCCCAGTGCTTCAGCACAGCCATGGCTTCTCAGAAGCAATCATTCAGTCCCCAGAGGTAAAAAACAAATAAAAGAACTCCCTGTTGTGACTCAGATATCCTGATATTGGATGTAAAACCTCAATTTTCTCATTGTGAAAACAAAGGGCAGAGAGCAGCAACAGATGGGCTGTGCTAGAGGGAGAAGAGGGAGGCTCTTCTTTGCTTCCCACCTTGTGTTTCATCTGCTCTCTGGGACCACAGCAGTGACACAGCAGCACCAAGGACTGTTTCTGGCACTGTGAGGACTGAGAAGGAGAAAGCCAACCCTCTGCCCCTGCCCAGTGCTCTCTTCTCCACCTATCAGAAGCTGCTATGGAGATGCTGCAGGCCTCCATGCCAGCATACTTGGGGAGAAGAGAGCTCTGGGCAGGGCACATCTGCTCTAACAGATGTGGGCGTGCTATGAATTAAAGAGTTTGATACCAGGAATAAAAAATGGGCAGAAAAGAAAAAGTGTTCTGGGGGGGNTGTGGTTTGTAGGACAAGCGATTGTGTAGCTGGTTTGCAACAGCAGAATTTGTGTAACACAGGTAGTGAAGAAAAGATTACAGGAAAGAGATGGGACAAAATATGGGGCAGGTTCTCCCTCCTCTACATGCTATCTTCTAAATATCAATGGTAAAACTGAAAGTGAGACTGGAAGAGCATGTCCTCCTACACTGTAGTGGTTTAGGCCTGGCTTACTCTGTTAAATACAAGGTGTGGGAAACTCCTGGCTGTCCTGTCACAAACTACACAACTCCCTATGAGAACAACCCCAAACTCTTGCGTTTGTGTAAAAGGCAGTGCTCAGGACTCACCTTTGTGATAGGAGCTTCTATTGTCATTGAGTGGATCCTTGCCATGGAAGAGTACCGTCGGGTCTGTAAACTTGAAGCTGCCGTTAAATAGTGTAAATCAGATGACAGCACTTAAAGCAGGCAGAAGGCTGTCGCTGGAGAACAGCATGACAGAATCTAGCCTTGTCTCTAGCCATTTCTCCTCCATCTCTCTGGCTGAGGATCCTTGCTTTGTTGTTTTATTTCTGGCACTGTTGTCTACTTCCATTTGCACCCCTCGCTTTTGCTGTCAGTTTATCTGTCTGTCTGTCACTTCAGCCATACTGAAATGCAGCTGTACTTATGCTATGTTATTCCCCATTCCAGTACCTGCTCCTCTCCCTTCGCCCACCCTGGATCTCTGAGAGACACGTCTCCTCCTGTGAGAGTGTGGGTGAATGTGATGTGTCTCAGTGACACGGCTGCTCCCATGCAACCCATTCCTGCACCCCACAGGCTGTGCTTCTCTCACTACATACCAGAGCAGAAAGAAATCTCTGCCACCACTGTCCGACCCCCAGTGAGCATCACAAATGAGATCAGGAGCAGAATTTTGGCTCTCAAGTAACCAGTGGTAATTGATCCCTTCACATCTTGCACTAATGAAACCATAATACTGGCTTGGGAGCAGAAGCTGCAGCTTTCTAAGGGAGGTGGAACTATTGCTTCACCACATGCTCTTAGCAGACCCCATCCCACTGCACAGCCACTCTCCTCTCTTTGAAGGCACCATGTGGCTGCACGCGTTGTACTGGTACTCATGCTGGGGTGCTGTTTTGCAAATCAGAATGAAGACATTTTACAGCAGTTATATATATAAAAAAGGAGCAATCTCTGTTTAATCAGCTGTGAATCCTCCTGGTTCCTCTCTCATTCTGCATTTTTATTGCCTGGGTCAAATCTGTTCTTTATTTATAACATCATTCTTAAGAGTTTACTTTCTTACCATCACTACTTTGAGATGTTATTGACTTAATATCAGTTGAGTCTTTCCTTCTGTTCTTGCATTTGAAGGAAAAAGAGTCTGTAAATACAAACCAAAAGCTTTAAAATGTATCAAGTAAGACTTGGAACCTCCTCCATCCAAAATTCTAAACATTTGATTAAATGATCTTAACAATACTACATAAGGGCAGGAAATACTGTAATCTCTCCACATCACAACAAGGCACTTGGTGTCTATCAATTTGTAACGACTTGTCTAAAGCCACCTGGAAAGCGGTTTCACAAAGAAGTCAAGATGCCTTATGGAACAGAGGAGTTGCTTTACCTAACTTATGCTGCCTACAAGCAGGAGTCTGTTAGTCTGTCTTTGTCTCAGGTAGCTGCCAAAGATCCTGTTTTAGGAGAGATGTCTCAGGCGGGTGGGTTGAACCCTTCCTGCCCTTTTGCTCTCCACCACCCACTGAAAAAGCCTGAGTTTAACTGCATAGAAATTAACTGCATAGAAATTTAGTCAAGTGAGAAAAATCCCATCTTGGTTTTCACTCCTCCAGCCATGCACAATTCAGACTCAGACAGCTTTTGCTTTAAATTGACATAATTGTTTGTACCCTGTGTTTAAGAAAATTCCAGCATAGTAAGAATGATTATAAACAACCAATTCAGTTGCTGTGAAAATCAGCTGCGCGCCAAGCAATCATTCTTGAAACTGCCATGTGCTAAAGCAAGTAAAATTATTGCATCCATGATGAAATCCCTGGAAAAGGCCAAAAAAAAAAAAAAAAAAAAAAAAAAGGTTTGGGAAAATTTAATTTTCCTCCAAAAATGACAGTCTGCACTCTCACTCATGTTTAAAAACGGCAGCCTCTTTTCAGGAGTCTCTATAGTACCTGTTCCCAGAGCACCTGAAAGGCCGCTTGAAGATCAGAGACCCCAGCAAAGTTTCAAAAGGAAATAACCAGCATGTGAAGAATCAGAAATACCAGAAAACTGATATTTTCAACATAAGGACAGATTTCCATAACTGTGCTTCCAGAAGACCCAATATATGCAGCCTCTCTATATCAAAATAGAATGTTAATGTATAAGTCCCCAGAATTAAAAATAGATCTGTCTTAAAAATGGATGAAATACAGTTACTATCTTCAATTCTTCTATTTACCACAGATTTGGGTCTTTTTATTTTGTTGTAGTCTAGGTTGGGGAAACCCAAAAGCATTTTCTTCTGTTGACAACTAAGAGAAGGGAATAACCAATGCATGTTAAATTATTTAATTTGTGTATGTATTTGGTAGGACTCTGCTTTCAAACACCTTTCCTGCATTAACGTTTTGAGGAGTTTAACATAAGGCACTTGAGGTGGAGCAAACATTTACATATAAACACAGCTGTGAGTGGCAGTAGCAGACAAGATAACTCTCCTTGTGTAAAATACCAGCTAGCAAGTTGGAAACTTTGCTAGTGCCACCTAGAGCGTCACAGTTGCATAAAAGTCGTCATTTGAGCTAGAAGCATTTAAATACCTAAATAATAAAACTTTTCTTCTCATGGTGATCGGAATGTGTTCCCGTCCAGATGTGCTAAAAACTGCATCATCGCAAGGAGCACAATACACATGGATTATTTTTCTACCCTTATCACATACTAGTGTGTGCCCCACGGCTCTTGGAGTACAACTATGGACTGTGGGGAAGGATAACCTATGTCCCATACATGTGACACTAAGGTTGCCTGCTTTCCCTGCACCCCATCGGCAAGACTTCATGGGATGTGGCTCCCCAGTCTTGATGAAATCTGTGATATTAAGGAGCAAACTTAAAAGCTCCACATAATCTGTAAAACATGATAGTAATCTAGTAACTAGTTCTTAACTAGCAACAAAGCTGGTTCTTCAGCTTAATTCACAGGCCTTCCCAGCTTCCCCTGTAATCAGTAAAGAAACAGAAATAAAACTGCGTTTATTAAAGGGACACAGAGGCAAACAGTTTAACACATGATGGATCAGTTCTGATGGCAGCAATGGCAACCAGAGCAGCAAATTACATCTATTATCTCTTCTTCCTCCCCCTAGTCCATTATTATTTGACATCACAAGCCCTCCAGTGCTTGCACGTACTCTTATGCTGCTTGAAAAAGTAGAGGATGTCAAGCAGTCACCTCCCATGCTCTTGGTATGTTATCTCCTCCTACCATGTGAAAACTGGAAGTTGCCTGACATCGCACAGCAATGCTGTGCAGTGCTTCATGGTCAAAAGGGCCTCCAGTGCCGAGGCAAAAGAACCTGAACAAGACAGGAGTGCTGCCTCTGGCTCAGACCACTGTAATCACAAGCTTATAATTGGCCTTTAGTGCTGCTTCTTCAGGGAAAATGGTTATTCCAAACGTCACACAGCATCAGAAGACTTTACCTCTTTATACTCTACACTTTTAGCTAAAGGCTGTCTGCAGAAGTTTCTGAGAGCTTGAAACCTGCCCAAGACATGGGCAAGGGCTGTGCAGACACACTGCAACAGCTCGGTGCTGTCTGGACATGAGGAGCTCTAGCTTGGGCACTACAGGTGAATTATCAGAGCCCTGTGCTGCGGCCTAACCAGTAGCCTGCTGACAGGTCCCAAACTTGGAAATTCTGAGCAGATCTGATGGCACAAAGTGGCACACACTAATTAGGTACACACTAATTTTAAACAGAAAGGGGGTGCCGAGATACATCAGCTTCAGAATCAGGCATGGTTTTAATACAACAAAGAACAATACATCTTAACTTCGAACACCAGGCAAGACCTCTGCACAGGAGATTGCATTATTAATGATGGTTACAAATCCAATTCGTGGTGTGACATCAGAGCAGCTGGCATCCATCATTGCCCATCTCCTCTGACCACTGATTTGACAGAGGGAAGACACATTTCACACCAGCAAAGCACCCAGCCAAACCTCAAGCACAGCGGTATGTAAAGGTAAATGATAGTATTCTAACCTGACTGAGCGTTGTCTCCTGTGTACTTCTCATCAAGGTGACTCTTGTAGAGCTGAAGATGCATGAAGAGTAAATTATATGTGCAACGAAAAGGAACACAAAAAGATTTTAAAAGGGCTACATTCAGGGCAACACTGTCCTGAACATGTACTGTTCAGTTACTCAAAAGAGTGTTTGGCAAAGACTCTTATTTAAGAGTAATTAGATGTAGAGAAATAATATGAAAGTAAACAGACATGCAATACAGAGAATCACAGAAACAATAGTGGTTTTATGTAGTAGGTTGTTTAAAGCCTGTGTCTGCGAGGACTGGCATTGATTCTTCGATAGCGTTTTAAGTGCTAATCACATTTGAACCTGAAAGATTCCAGGAATAAAAGACAAAAAGAAAAAAAATTCCTAAAATAGCATTTTTTTTCCTCTACAAAATAATTTAAAATCCATTTTCTTAGAATTATCTAATTTTTGCATGCATTCTTTCACAGGTCACTGATAAACCAGACTGCAAAAATGCCAGTTACAAAAACAACCTTCCAGCGACTGTAGAGGTAGGTGCCATCTATCAGAACCTATTTTATTTCCAAATTATTTGGAATAATTTTTCATGAATAAAAAAGTTAAACACACACACAAAAAAATCTCATTTCTTTGTGCTTCTGAAAAGTGTACTTCAACTGATAGGTATCGCAATCTTTCTTAGAATTTAAATAGGATATTTCCATCACCTTAAAGATTACACCTGTTGCTTCATGTAAAATAACACAGCTTAAATGCTCCTCTGTTTTTCCATCCTGCTCAGAAACAAAGGCATAGTCTGTCTAATACATGACAGTTTAATGCCTGTTGATCGCTTAACCCCGTTCCTTTGTTATGCTGTTACAAGAATGTGGGGTTTTTTTTAGGTGTCCATTACTGTCATCTGATTTATGGTGATTGGTTTTGACATCCCTGGCCAGATTTAATTCTATCAGGGCTTTGGCTTTCATAACCTGTTCCCTGGCTCTTTGGACTGTTTCTCTGTTTCCCTGCAGAATCATAGAATCATA
>VZTU01010366.1:0-12970 GCA_013400835.1 Zapornia atra
CAAGATCTGTAACAGATTTCTGATCCTCTTTTTAAGTATCCCCTTCCTTTATTAATAGCTATTAATAAACACTTGAGATTAAAGGGTAATAACCGTCTAATTCTTTCATCTTCAAAAGCACTGAAAATTCCAGTTCTGGCTTCAGAGAGGATCACTATCAGCTTGAGGCTAGCTCTCTACTCTGTTAGGCAGTGGACTTTTAAATAGGGTGGAGCTCGGTGTCATTAAAACCAAAAAACCCTAAACATTTAAGGTTAGGCATTGTTTCTCACATCAGATAAAATCTTTGTGAAATGCGAAAAAGCATTCACAAACTAGATTTGTAAGACAACTCTATGAATATATTTATCCCTTTTTATCCAGAAATGGCTATGACAGGTGACAACCTTAATTTGTTGTGACTATGCATAAAATCATGGCAATTATGCTTTTAAACCTGAGTCTTTGCTATTGAGTCTGGATGAGAACGAGGGTCCATCTGGATGGATCTGGCCATGGGATTAATTCTTCAGGGCACAATTCTTTGCATATCTTTTGGTACATTAATGCCTATTATAGGGACAATGCAATAGGCTTTTCTACTACAAAATACTGAGAATGTCCTTTCAGATTGTGGTGGTGGTAAAAGGAATTATTTTTCTGATGTCAGAATTTTTAAAATGGAAGATCACAAGATAGACTGATAGACAGCTGACCATCTGCCTGAAGGATTCTCTCTTCTAAGATATGACAGAGATTTGTTGCATTACATATTCACTCAACAGAAGATATTGAGGAAAGGGAGCAAATGAGTTGTTCTAAACTGTGATGCTTTCAAGGTGAGACTCCTGTCTCTATTCTTTTGAACTTTAGTACGTTGATTTTTGATTTTGCCAGTCTCTAGGCTGCTCAAATCTGGTTTGAGTGCAAGCCAGATAATTAAAACTCAATCCTGATAAAATAAAAATTATGTTTGTTGGTGGAATGGAATTGAAAGATGTGATAGTTGCTGTTTGGGTTTAAGAGTTTCCATCCCCTTTCTTTGTTCAATTCCAGGTCCAAGGATCCTGTTTAATCTTGAGCTGCTTGCAGAGCAAGGTAACATAAAAAGGTACAATTTACTCTATTCTGATTGAACAAGTATACAAGTCTTTAATCAGATGACATCCCTGGGAAAGTGATTCAAGTCTCTGATTCCTAGAGACAGTCTTATTAGAATAAGATATATGGATAACCCAAACAGCTCTCATATAATACAGACTTTCCTAGACCTTCTGATGGACGGTTATACGTGAAATGGTGAAGAGCAAGTTTTGACACAGGAGATGATTTATTCATATTTACAGTGTAAACTAATTCATATTTACTGTTTGGCTAATCCACCAGCAGTACACCTGTTGCTGAGGTTTGTAGGAATCAGCTAATGGACATACACTATAACTGGAAATTTTAGGAGATAAAAATAAGCATGGCACCATTTTTATCAAAAAGTGGTGCTGAAGATACTTGCTTCCCATCTATCCCTGGTTTCAGGATTTTAAAATTATTAATCTTTTCTGATAATAATGCAGTGCATTACTTGCCTAGTCCTGTAATTTTATTGCTTCCCTTACAAATTAACTGAGCATTTGAGTTGCATGGTAATAATGGCTTCCAAATAACTATTTTTATTCTTTTAATTGAAAGAGGTCACTGTACTTTTCAGTGGCATATTTTTTGCTGTTTCTGTCTCCTTTCCTTCTATGAAAGAGATCCTTATGGAAATGTGTAAATGTTGTGAAAGTGTTTAGTGAAGACTATTTATTGAGAAGTACTTTGCTCATGTAAATACAACTGCAGCGAGTTGATTTATTGGTCAGGTTATTAGCATTCATGTCAATAATAGGTACTGACAAAAGGCATTTATCAGCTTTGCAATGTGATGTTTTGGTTTAACAGCTGCAATTCTCTGCCTCAGTATTCATGCAAAAGTAGTGTGTGCTGCACTTTTATGATCAAGCACTTAGAGGACCATATCTACCCCAAATGACTTGTACACAGTTATGTTGAACTTGATGCACGTGTGCTGCTAGTTGAGAATGTGCTCGTAAAGACCTGAGGTTGAAGGTGATGCTTTGTGGCATTTGGCTTTAAAGATTTGGGAAAACCAGACATAGAGAGTATAATTCTGCTTTATAGCATCAAAATTCTTCTATTTTGTGATGCAAACATGAACTTGCATGGAGAAAGGAATGATCAATAATAATTTATACAAGTATATCTTTGTTGTGGTTTATGTTTTGTATTCCATGAAAGCCTTCCTTTAACTTTTATTCTAAAACCTAACTTTGCTCACCTGTGTCCTTCTTTGTCCAATGTTTCTGTTGTTTCAGAATAACGTAAACTACTTTGGTCTGCATGGTGGCAACTTCAATGCATTTGTCTTTGAACTGGGTTTTCATTAATTTTAGAAAACCTATGAACCTATCATGGGTCATTATATGTATAGTTTTGCGATGTTCTTAATAAATAGAACTGAATTAGCTGGTTGAAACCAAGATTTTATTTTTTGTTAATATAAATATTTTGTGATTAAGTTAAGCTAAATGGAAGCACTGTTTTTAAAAGAGGGATGTTTACCAAGAAGCTTGTATCCATTTATTTGATTTGTCTAGAAAATAAATTAAATTTAAAGTAGTTCAATCTTCTGAGCGTTGGCAGGGCTCAAGGTGCATCACTGGTCTGAGTTGTCCAATGAGTTAAACTGAAATAAAAAAAACCAAACAAGTCTCTAATGGAAATTCTCTGTCCTGTAGATGTCTGTGCCCTTCACAGTTTGTATACTTTATATAGCAGGCAGTAAAAAAATGATCATTACAGTGTAAGGTTGATTTGCATGCATACATATGAAGACTATAAGGAAACACCATTGTCAGCAGAAGTTTAGTCCTGGACCTTTAGCCTGCCACCTGGATTTCCACCTGATGATAATATATAGATAACTTTCTCTGTGTGTCTAATAATGACAATGGTCCAAGGTTATGGTTTAGGATTTTGTTACATACTCATTTTGTAATAGTAAAAAATGTGGCATTTAACCAAAATCAGGTTATGAAGATCTTGACTTCTATGCATAGACCAAGCTATCAGCGTAATAGGATGAACTATCTGCTTATGTCCATATTCAGCATTTTGTCTATCATAGTGATATAGTCTTTATTATAACGGTTTCCAGAGCTATTTTTTTCATATCACAGGTAGCATGATGACAGCCCCATTTCTCCACAAATTACAATAGACTGGAGAGTAAGCAAGACATAAAATGAAGACATAAAGATTACTATCATTAAGAGATCATTAGTGTCTATATATGATAGGAACATTTCCAAACCAGAACCGAATAGCTATGCCATATATTTGAATGAATTTCTACAATACTGATGCAAATCACTGGGCAAGTTCCTGCTTGTTTCTGCAGGAGTAAGTGTATGTGAGAGCATGTATGTCTTAGTGTATATATGAGCATGTACATAGAAATAAGCAATTTGAAATAAATTATTGTATACACCTAAGTGAGGTTTTCTTTTGTGTTCATGCCTATGAACAAATTGTACACATTTCTGTCTGTCTGTTGATATGGGAAATTCAAAACACTACTTAACAGCAATTACAAACTTTGTGATACTATTTTAATCCTTGAAGGGTTAAATTGCTAAAATCAGAGTGTTGATATGAATGTTTATGCAAAGTGCATTTGATTTCTGTGGATATCCAAACAAGTAATTCTTGCATTTGCATATGCAGTGCATTTGAAAGTGCAAGGTTCTGCACCTGGGTCAGGGCAACCCTGGGTATCAACACAGGCTGGAGGATGAAGGGTTTGAGAACAGACCTGTGGAAAAGGACTTGAGGTGCTGGTGGATTAAAAGCTGGACATGACCCAGCAATGTGCCCTCACAGCCCAGAAAACCATCTGTATCCTGGGTTGCATCAAAACCAGCAGGACCAGCAGGTCAAGGATGGGGATTCTGCCCCTCTAATTCTGCTGTGGTGAGATCACACCTGGAGTAGTGTGTCCAGCTCTGCTCCCCCTCTGCGCAGTCACCACCACAGGAAAGACAGGGAGCTGTTGGATCAAGTCAAGAGGAGTCACACAGAAATAATCAGAGGGCTGGAGCATCTCTCCTGTGAGGAAAGGCTGAGAGAGTTGGGCTTGTTCAGAGACAAGAAGGTTTCAGGGACTTCTTATTGTGGTGTTTCAATATTTGAAGGAGGCTCGTGAGAAAGATGGGGACAAAATTTTTAGTAAGGCCTGTTGTGGTAGAACAAAGTGTAATGGTTACAAACTGAAAGAGAATAAATTCAAACTAGTGATAAGGAAGGCTTTTTTTTTACAGTGAGAGTGGTGAAATACTGGAACAGGGTGCTCAGAGACCTGGAAAGTCAGGGTGGATGGGCCCCTGAGAAACCAGATGGTGTTGAAGATCTCCCTGCTCATTGCAGGGGGTTTGGATTAGATAACCTTTTAAAGGTATTTTCAAAGCCAAAGTATTCTCTGATTCTATGATAGGTACTGGCAGAATTGATTTGGATTAGTATGCACTGAGAGAGAAAATAATAACTGTCAGTACCAAGTGATGTTGTGACAGTCTTATCCTTGAGACTCTTTCAGGTAGGTTACCTTGATTTCCTCTGCTTTCTTTCCCCATTTGTGCAAGTTTGATCACTGGAATCCCTGTTGAGCACAACCCAATTGAATTCTAACTTGAATTGGGAAGCAGCTGCATTTCATTCATCACAGATTTGCAAATGGAATAGATGTACAAAGAGTTATATGCATGTCTGGAGTTGCAAATGGTACTGAATCAATTCTTCTTCTGACATAGCATTCAAAGCTCATAGAGAAGCCTCTTTCTCAACTAGTTTTTTGTCTCATGTTTATATACTGCTAGAAGCACTGTGAAGCAACATTAAAACTAACCCAGCTTGAAATTGGTGCCTGATTTCTGAAGATGGACCTTCAAGATAAGGATTTTTATTGATAAAAGATTATGGGAGGTATGTCAGAAAAAAACATGAAATAGTAAGCATGAATTGATGCTTTGACATCAAACAAGTCATCTCTCAAATTCTGTGCTATGGAAGCTTTGAACAGTCTCTCTGTGCTGTCGTAGGACATATACTCAAATTCCCAAATTCAGGCATGTTAGACTAATAGATCCCACTTTGTTCCAGTATGTCTAATTGTTTGTTTGTGTCATAATTGGTGTGCGAAAACACTCACATGAACCCATGATGCAGTCTCTACGGAGGCAGAGCTTCATGTGAACTGACCTCCTGAGGGGGCTTGTGTAGTCCTTGCAATGCATCTCAGGCTAGGTTGTGAAGAATAGGAATACTTCCATTTTCTTCTGCTCATCTTGGTTCTATGGCAATTACTCTCATAAGAGTACCCAAAGGGATCAGATTGGTGGGAATAAGGGTATTTGAAGCGTATTTTCTGAAATCAGTCTTTTCAATTGCATATAGAGCAGTCCTTCAGCACTTCCTTAGTGTAGGACCGTGCCTGTTTCTTTACTCCACTATAAATGTCCAGTCACTTTGTTAATTTATATTCTTGGATTTTCATGTAACACTTGTCACAAGGTGACTAGTGGGCCTTTGTTACTATTTAGACCTATTTGTTATATTAGCATCTCTGGGTTTTTGGGTGGGTTAGGCAGTTGGGTGTTAGGTTTTGTTTTGCTTTTTTAATATCCTTATATTGATAATGATATATCTTTCTCTAGAAACATCATAGTAGATTTTGTAAGATGTAGAGTAGCTCCTAGAGATATATGCTTCTGGTTGTCTGAACATCAATTCTGGGTTTTTTTGTATCAGAATAATAATTTAGCCCTTCTAATTCCATCAGTCCTCAAAGAAAAGGTTTAATCCATGTTAAGAAACAGATGAAAAAAGAATTACAGAGAGACAAATGGTCTGAAACCTGCAAAAAATTTCTACTAGGGGCCAAAAATAGCCTACTATTTCTTCATCAGTAGAAATCAAATTCAAGCTGATAAAGATGAAACATACAGTACTTGACTTTATTTGCATTTTTTATTTATTTGGTTGATTTATTTCCAAGGAAAAGTTGATAGAATCTAAGATAGAATTTTCCATTATTCATTGTCTGGGCGCGATACAAACTTTTAATAGAGCTCATGTGTTAAATATGGATGAAAAGAACTTCATGGGGTAAAGTTGATTCAGAGATTACATTATTTCATAGCTGAAAAAAAGGATCCATTAATAAGATGTCATTATTAACCTGTGTGTTATTTGCTATGTGGTCAGACTTTGATAACATCTGAAATTGGTTGGAGTAATTTTAGACAGATGGTTTACCTTTATGGTACACTGTATCATTATGCTGTGCAATGAATGCTGCAGCATGAATCTTTCTTCACCCAGTACTGCCCGTAAAGAGCAACACTTGTGGCTGTGCTTCTGTGTGGTGTCCTTTCCTGCTCCCCCTTGCTCTCAGAGAGTGATAACTTTTGCCATCATTTCCGTGGTTATAGATTGTGTCTTCTCTGTTTGCATTAGACAGGGTCTGTGCTGAGAAGCCACCACAGTTGTTCCCTGCTGTCCTGTGGGGAGTAATTACCCATCTTGTGGGTCTTTGATTGTCTTGTCTGTCACTCACCCCACAATGAAAGAAGCTAGATCTTGAGGTAGGTTTATCCTCTGCCATCAGATGTAAAGAGGCTGGTGGCTACTATTAGTGAAGGCTGAACCCCTGTGCTGGACCTTGAGATGGGTCGTGAGGGGTTGATTTTGTGATCTAACCTCTACATCGCACTGCCATCAGGGGTGGGTGACATTCCATCTCTGTTATCCTCCACTGTGACCACAGAGAGGACTTGTCTCACAAGGGACCACTTGTGAGCAGACCTCTTTGTCTTAGAGCTGCTGATTAAATGCCACACAAAAAGATCCCAAGGTGGACCAGAGAGCGATCTTTGGGATACTGGTACTGTCATAGCAACAGCAAAGCAGCTCTGAATTCTATAACAGAGAAAAAAACAAGGTTTAGAAAGCAAGTGTGCATGTGTGACTTGGAGGCGATCATGGTACTAGTCACATGGGCTTAAGAAATCTGTGACCAACTCTGGACAAAGTGAAAAAGCAGGAGAGTGGCTCACCCTGCCCTATCCCTCCTACCTAGAAACTTTAGCATGTGGCAAGGTCTGCCTCATTTAAGAGAAAACACTTATGTGACCCTTTCAGTTCCTTCCTTTAAATTTTGCATTTAAATGAGTGGTGGCCTGACAGCTGGAGGGTAGGTATCAGCACTTGCTGAGCACTCCTATCTGCACCTGTAGCAGTTCCAGTCTTCTAGGCCTCCACTGAACCTGCATGAATCAGAGGTCCAAAAGAACAGGGGAAGGGAGATTTTATTGTCCTCTCTGCCATATTGTTTAGAAATGTGCCCAGAAAGGCTTAGGGAAGAAAAAAAAAAAAACAAATAAAAGGGACTGAGTGCCTTGTGTTGTACAATTTACCGTTCTGTTTGTCTATTTGCTTTTCTTTATTTTCCTTTAACCATATGACTAACCTCACCTCTTTGTGTTCAGCAGCTGAACAAAATGCACAGTGCTATATTCAGAAGCACCCACTCATTCCTTACAGCTTTTATGACAAAGCTGTCCCTCCACATGTCCGTGTTGGCCTCTGACCCTACGCGTTTACTTCAAGTAAACATGCCAGATGGCAGAGAAAAGTGGTAGGGCAAAGAACAACCCTCTGGGGGGCAGGAGTCATGAAATCCTTCTCCACAAAGCAAACTTAAAAGCAACAATTTCAACAAATGCCTTAGAGCAAGTTCACAGCTAGAATGAAAGGGAGACAGAGAAAAAAAATAAGCAAAATAATCCCTAACCCAACTCAGTCGTTACATATTTTGTTTTCTGTACCACCAGATACATTAGTAGTGAAAACAAATAAAAATATAAGTGATCATTAGAAAAGACAGACAGATGGACTGAGTTTTTAGGCAGAGAGGTGGAGGCGGGCTTGCTTTTGGAGATGAGCATTCAAATCTGGAGCTTGAACATCACAATGATCCCTACAATATTTCCCACGTCCCTCTCTCTCCATAGGGGCACTAGCAGAAGACAAGGGGTGAAGTCGCTGCCGCTGCCACTGAGCCTGCACTCTCCCTTGCACAGAGAAAAAGTTCAAACCAAGGGACATGACTCACAATGGGGCCTTTGCCTGCTGTCAGAGATTGTGTACTGGTGATACGTGTTGCGAAAAGAATAATGTAGAGAATAAGAGGAGCAAGGTTCAAGGAGTGAGTGGTGACTCCAATTAGCCCATCTGACACCATGGGAGGAAGCAGAGACATTTTATGATGTACATTGCAGCCCCAGCTAGCTGGCCTAGCACAAGGTACTACTTCTACCAGCAGCCCAAGCTTTTCTTACACCCCTCAGTCATCATCCCAAAAGTTTTTTCTTCTTGCAGTTTGGCAGTTAAAGTGGAAATGCATTCAGTTTATTAAGCTTTTCAGCTTTATCGTGAAGGGGATGCTGACTCATCTCCTTTGCCCACTTGACTGCAGCTATAGGATCAAATTCTGTGCAATTCCCATTTGGATCATTACAGAATCATACAATTCTTCTGCTTAGAACAGATCTTTACAATCAAGTCCAACCATTGACCTAGCACTGCCAAGGTGATCAATGCTGGATTCAGGCTGGAACATGGAGGCATTTACTTCGGGTCCAGGTGATGCTTTTGTTGCCTAGATATAGAATCAGGTGCCTTAAAATAAGTCCTCCTGCCCTCCTGCAGCATCCTTCTTTTCTGAAATGTTATGGAGGGCCTGACCTACACACAAAAGTCAACACACCTCATGGTTTTAATGCAGCATTTATAACTACTTTTCTGAGAAGTTTTTTCCTTGTCAGCCCCAGAATAGTTGACCGTAGGAGGTAAGTAGCCATTGATTTTTCTTTTGCTTTTTCAGGAGCATGCAGAGTGGAATTGCCTTCCGAAGGGCAAACCACAACCCTTGCAGCACCTCATCTGTTTTCCTCCTCAATGCCTTTGCTGTATCATGAGATGCCCTGGGGGTGGAAGGGGAAGCTGGACAGGGATGCAGACTGCTTCCTATGTGGCTGGACAGGGGCTATTGCCTCTTTATACTCCATCTTGGGCCCTCCTGCTGCCATTGTTTTTCCTGACAGATGCTTTGTTCTGTAATTTTAAAAGGTCTCACTTCTGCCATCAATCTTTGTTTTAAAGAGATAGCTGTGAATATGACAAGGGGACCTTGTCCAGCAGCTAACCTACCTACATGTAGTTTAGCTGTTTTCCCTGAAACGTTAAGCCAGCCTGAAGATCTGGTGCACAAACGTTATTAAAAAAACCCCAACAGCTTCACCTGCAATATCCAGAAAGTAAGCAAAAGAGCACTTTCAGCTAAGTCTTTAAACTTTCCAACTTTAAATTGATACCTTAAACATACTTCATACTTCAGAAGGAAATTAACTTTTTTAATACACACACCACCCCCTTCCTTTTTACCAAGACAGACTTAAATGCTGATACTTCTTAAAAGTGGGAATGGAAACTTTTCATTACAACAGGAGCTAGGCATAGAAGAAAGAGAGTTCCTTCTTCCCTTATTTGTTGTACAAAACATTTAATTTTTTTTTTTTAAAAGAAAACCTAGAGATAGCAATTGTTATTTCACAGGCTTATTTTAGATTAAGATATCGCCATTGATCATTTAATTTCATTATTGTGACTAACTACATAATTTTGCTTATGTACTACATATGTTCAAAGTGTCTGTGATTATTTGTCATGGTAATGTGTGCTGTATCTAAATACCAGCATCAAATAAAGCAGGACAGGCTCATAGCAGAATCAACTGTAAAAAAACACTTAAGCACGCTGAACCATAGAGGCAAAGAGGGCACATGCAGGTGTTAGTCTTACTGTGCCATCTTCTGCTCAAATGTCTCTCAATGTGGTTGTCACGAGGGATGTAAAAGAAACAATGGGGAAAAACATCTTTGGCAAGAGGACTTGTAGTTATTGCAAATTTCTTCAATAACATGACAGCAATGTCTGTAAGGAACCAACAGACAGAGGAGATTTTGGCACTTCCCAGGTTTAGCTCTGTTAAAAAACACCCTTGGAAGTACACGTAAAAAGGTGGCTTTCTGTCTTCCCCATTTTCTATACACCCCTGTCTTTCATAAGCCTCCAAACCATAGTCATAATGCATAATGCAGCTTTCCTGCTTCCGAGTTACTGGGATGTACTTGAGAAGTGTGTTCAGGTTTCCTCACAGGAAGGTTAAAAGCTTGCCTCTTTGAAAATGAATGCAGAGACTCTCATATAATTACACAATGACATGGGTTGGATATTAAAAATAGCATCAACTGCTATGGGTCTTGAAATAGAAATGTAGTGCTAACAATAGTTGGCACCCCAAGCCTTGTCTGAGAAGTAGAGCTGCTAGGATCATGCCCCACTGGCATTAGGGGAGCCTTGCAAGAGGAGCATTAAAGGGCATGACACAGCCCTGACTCCCCGGTGAAGGTCAGGATTCATTAGCTTTTCAGGATGTCAGCAACGTCCCTTCTGGAGACAGAAGCTCACATAAGTTACTGCAGTCATGCAACAGTGACCTACCTTCACCGTGGCATCTGAGTTCAGAGCAACTTGAGGGGATGTGGAGAAATGAACATTTGATAGCAACCTGGAACAATAATGTTAAGGCAAAGATCTTTCAGGCCAAGTATTTTACTGAGAAGAATGTGAGTTTATGTCCTGTTGACAAGTTGCATCTACCGCTTCTCAGATAATCTTTCTAGTCCTGGGCTTTTTGTCTTACTGTAAACAAATGAAAAGTTGCACCGCTACGGAACTTACTGTTTTATCAGATATGAAGCTTCCCATTTAGCCTTGGCTGAAATGTTTTTCTCATTACTTGGCCACCAGCCAAATGCTAAAATTAGGGATTTACTGCTCCCTTAGCTATAACAGGGCTAAGAATCTCTGTACAGAGCGCTACCATGCTGTATTTCTTCTTGAAACTAATGTTGGTTACTGCTGAGTCTCCTTTTTCCCTTATCTTTTGCAGAGGCATGCAGAAGCTGAACTGGATAGGGGCTGGGCTGTGGTTCTGGACAGTTTTGGAGGGGTTCTTGAGTGATGGCGGTTAGGCTCTGATGAAGGAATTACTGAAGCTGTCTGCATGGGAGGTGGTCTGCTGTACCTCACCTTACAAGTTTACTAACACGTCTGTGCAAGCAGAGCAGTGTTTTGGCCTGTGCACAGAGATGTGACCTGGAAAAGATGATGAAAAATCAGTTCTCTAGGCAAGATCTCTGGAACCATTGAGATAAACTTCTTCAGGGGAGCAAGAGCTCTGAACTTTACTCTGCAATGAGAGGCACTGAGGTGTGGGAGCGGGGAGAGAACAGCCCTGAGAGCATAGAGTGCATGTGTGTGGCTGGATTTGAGTAGGGGACAGAGGATGTTGTGTTTGATTGATTGGATCAATAATATGATTTTCTTCAAACATTGCACTGAAGGTTAAAATTGCTATCCCTGCATTGATATTGCTATCCATGGGCCAGGAACTATCATCCTCCAAGGAAGAGTGGGTCTTGTAGGAATATACAAAACCAACTACAGTTAGAAGTAAAAATCCTGATAAAAATGCAACCATCTGCACATTTTACAATGTTGCAGAAAACGCTAAAATAAGGTGCTTGAAAACTTGAATGTTTCCCTTGTGGAAAAAGAGTCTGAAATTCTCAGCCTTTCAATCCTTATAACCTAAAATTACTGATTAAATTCTCATTAAAAAATTAATAATTGATACACCATAATAGTTTTGTATCCTGACACATTTGGCTGAGATTGACGCAAATGGTTGTGACTAGGGAATGCTCAATGCTGCTAGTGCCCAGCAGTTGTTAGCTAAATAGAAACATCACTCCTGTGTGGCCCAGCACTTCTAAGCATCCAAATATCACAAATAAATCAGTTTCCTACTGTACACTGAGCTATATTTGGAACAAGTTTATTTGCAGAAATTGTAGCTTCAGCTGGCTGTGTGTTTATGAAAAAATGAATAGAAGCTTTACCACTCAATAGACATTTTAATGGCAAAAAAGTTGCTTAGAAATAAAGCTGATCAAATGGCATCCACAAATAACCTATCCGCAGGTTCTTTTACTCCTATCAGTGTTTGAATAAATTCTGGTTCTGAAAACTTGTAAAGCAGTTATTTTAAATAATGGTACCCCATGGTCTTTCCAATAATCTGAAAGCTATACTGGTGGTCTTGCAGGATTGGAGGCTGCTGTTTGGTCTGCTTGTATTGTTAGCAGGGGCTTTTGAGTAATGTTCATTTATCAAGAAGTCAATGTCTTGGGTCTTTGACCTTCAAAGGCTCTAGATTGTCTTTTGATATACGATGGATCAACACTTGCAAGGTTGTGGCACCTCCCTGAAAGTACTGAGTCAACACTTGTTATATGTTTAGAAATTGCGGCTTTAAACCTTGTGCTTTATTGTATATAACCATACCACAGAATTGACAAGCGCAGCTAAGGCCATTTTGCTTCCTTGTTCCTTTTAACCTCTCTGAAACATGGGAGGGAAGAGACGGGGTCACAGACCTGTCCCTTTGTGTACTGCCCAGCAATACAGGTTGCTGGCAGCATGTATGAATTGTATAGTGTGCATGCTGTAAGTACATTGGTGAAATGGATGGAATCAGTAAATTTTCTTACTAAATATATGTCATAGCATCTTCAGAAGCAAATACTGGGTCAATATGTCTCTGCATGGTGCATTGCCTTTGCCTGTGGCGGCTGAAGGCAGAGAGGAGGCAGCAATAAGCTTCAGTTTTGCTCCTTACCAGAGAAGAGACTGGGAGACTGTAAATTGCTTGGAAAGAATTACAAGTTGAATTCACGTCTCAAGCTTGACT
>VZTU01010370.1:5379-20713 GCA_013400835.1 Zapornia atra
AGTGGGGAATTAAATACCTGAACACAAGAAAACACAGAAGAATTTGCCTGCCATGTGAGTTTGGCACATGTTCATGGCATGTGATTTTTAGCTTTGCTACCACTACTTCTTTCTGATGGACTTAAGGCTCTTCATACTGTTTGTGTGTTCTTGAAGTTAGGGTCATCTCCCATACATGCTGCAGAAACAGCTGTATTTTAAGCAGCACCTTTGGAGAAGAGCACACTGAATGGCCAAAGAGCTTTTGGTAGCTCATAGAGCCAGTGAAGCTCAAATGCATTTATCTACAGAAAGAGTTTACGTCCTTGCAATACCTCTCCTAGTGACCTTGTGAGAAGGGCGTGTAAGGTGGTGAGGAGGAAGAGGCCTCTTGGAGCTCTGATTTAGTTAGTGGTGTTTCAGATGAGGAAGCTTGTCTGCAGGAGGGAGTAGGTATAGTGACTGTCACGGTAGAGGAAAAGACTGATAGGAAGTGTTTAGACTTTGAATTTTCTTTGAGTATATCCATGTATAGAGGTTACATGACCTGTTTCAGTGCATCACAAGAAAGCTAGCAGCAGACATGTCTTCACTATGTGTCCCTTTTTTGTTTCTGTAATGGTGTCCTTGTTTCAGTGCTATCTGTTTCGCTTGTCCTTTTGAAATGTCAGGAAACTAATGCTTTGCCCTTTGTTTTTATTCATCCATTAGCATTAAACTTCATATGCATCAATGCAGTTTAAAGGCAGAGTATGATCTTGGGATTTACTTGCTTTTCTGTTTCTGCTGTTCATCTCCAGTCTTGAACCAGCAAATGCAGCTAGCTAATAGGCAGAGGTGAACATTATTGCTTGTAAATCAGTTTGTTTCAGAAGGGGTTTTATTGTTTCTAAATTTATATTTTAAAATGTACATGTGATAATTAAAGATATTATTTTTATCTCTAGTAACATGCTTAGAAATCTCATTTGACCTCCTGCTGTGATTCCTTTCTACTCAAATACACTTTGGAAGCTCCTTTTGGTTTCTGTAAGAGGGACAATTACAGTCATAACTCTAAAATGCTTTATGCGTCTTGTAACAAACTCTGCATGTACTGTAAGCATGCAATAGTGAGGGAATTAGGTTATTAATGAGTTTAACTTTTCCATTTTGATGTGCTCGCACCTTGAGCTATAACCCAGAATTGAGTTCCTGACCTAAAACTGCTGTTGCTAATCTGTGAGAAAGTGAGGAAGACTTTAGGAGCTGCTTTTGCATTCAGATAGCTAAACTGTGAAACTTGGCATAGCAATAGCACTTCCCTTGGACTGCATCCATGGTGAGATGTTGGTAGGCAAGATGAGAATTACAGCCTCATTAACCAACTGAGTAGCTGAATTTTTTTCTACAACAGTTGAGCAAACTGAAAGAAAATTAAATGGAGTCATGCTTGTCTCTTGATAAAAGCTATTTTTATAAGGAGACTGGTTCTTGTAGTGAATTCCTCTGAACCAGTGCAGCTGAAGGATACAAAACTAGCCATCGTGATGGAGACCAAGGCTTTTTTTGGATGTAGCTCTGAAGGATCTCTTTTTCAGATGAGATTATATCTGGGCTGTGGTGTTATTTTTTTGTGTGGAGGGTTTCTTGTGCAATTTTGTGTTTGAGATGGGGACCACTTCTATGTTGAGTGGTATAACACTAATGGCACCCACAAAGATGTGAGCAATGTGGTCTAGTGGAAGATGTCCCTGCTGATGCTAGGGCTGTTGGAACTAGGTATTTAAAGGTTGATTCCAAACAAAACCATTCTGGGAATCTGTAATAAAATGTCTGTGATGGAGTTTTCTGACCAAGTTGGATAATAGGAGAAATCTAGATTCCATTATTTTTGCTTTTGATAATCTAGTCTTTCAGAAGTAGCTGTTACAAAAGTAGTACATAGTACAGTCTTTTGCTCTGGTAAGAGTAGAGCCTGTTTCTCTTCTGTGGATATGGCCCTCTTTAATCTTAACAAATACTGCCTGTTTGTAACCAAGTGGAGTAAAGATTACCTGTTTTTTAACGTGCTTATGTGGTTTGAAGCAAGGCATGTCAATGATCTGACAAAATGGTAAGTCAAATTTCCTGGTTTTTTTGGGTGAATTGCACAGAATAAGCACACCAGCTTTTCCATTGAAAGCAGTGCATAAGAACAGAAAATTGATAGCTTCTGTAGGAGCCCTTTTTTCACTTAAATCTTATACTGAAGTGTTAACTTAATTTACATGTCTGCATATCAGTATTGAATAATCTTGGTATGTACTGTCCGAGTGCCGAAGATCAGGGACCAGATTTTAGTGGCTAGTACTTGCTCAGATATTCTGACAAAGAAAATTACTGACCATCTAATTGAAACTGTTCCTCCTGTTAATCAAATGGTGTTGACTTGCCCTTTTAAAAAACAAGTCATCTGTCTTTTCATGAGTTGTGTATTTAAGAAGGATGTGCTGCTTTTATCTGTATGCATCTGAAAAATCTGGCTGTAAGGCTATTAGGAAGAGCAGGAGGCATGTGAATTTAATCAAATTTTTAGTCCAAATTAGCCTAACTATGAGTAAATTCCCATCAAATGCCGTATGTATATGCAGGGCTTTCCATTAAGCTGCATAATGGATATGAAATGGTACACCTAGGTACAACATGCTGTAGACAATAACTAATGCTACTTGAACAGCTTTGAGTGCAGATGGCAGGTGTTTGTCATGTATAATATGTATGGACTGAAGCGTTATTTAATCTTCAGTGAAAAAATATGGAAGTTCTACAGCAGGAGTAGATTGGAATAGGAGCATCAGTTTCTTGAAATGTAAGGGTATTTGGAATATTGTGGATATAGTAAAGAGGTGAAGATGCCTTTTGTATTTGAATGCAAGGTAAATAATCTGAGTAATGTCTGTGACCCAAACTGGTGAACTTAGAAAGCTGATGAGTCTTTTGGGACTTCCATTAAGTTATGCCTGACTCCATGTAACTCTTAACGCTCTTTGAAAACTCAGCAGACAGTGGGCATAGCTCATGAGTTCTTAGCTTCCAGATGTGCCCTTGTTTCTGGTATGTGTGTCAGTTCTTTCTTTTGTGACCTGAGAAAGATGAACATACTTGTATATTTGTGGTACTACAGTTTTGACAACCTCCAACTCAAAACTCTTGCCATTATCATTCATGTTAAACATTACATTTGCTTGAGGGCTTATGCTACTTGATACGTCTACTCGTTACAGAGGTTCAGCCCTGCTCTGACTTGATGATAGGTGGGCAAACGTTGGAGACTTTCTTAATTCGGTATGGTCACTTTTTTGTAGGCCATAACTTTGGCCATAGGAGATACAGTCTATTACTTCTGACTTGAATTATTTTCCACACCTTCTTTAACCAAAAGAAGCATCAGACCTGGGTTTTAGCTACTGGGTTAAGAAAAGTGTTACCTGAAAAGCAATTTCCCACAGGTGGCTTGTCTGTACAAGGCAAAGTATAGTTGAGAGCTTGAGTCATTCTTGCTGAGCTGTTGTTCAAATTGATGCTTTGCATGTAGCACAAAACTAAGAGGCTAAATAATGAGAAGCTATTCCAGTAGCAGAGGGATGAGAAGCAGGCTGTTTCTTCTGCTGGGAATCTTAAAAGTAGATCTTTCTCCTCCCTTTACTCTTCTGCAGTCTATCAAAAGTCTTCTGTATGTCTTCATCTGAAGCTTGTGGGTTGAAGTTGATTTTGGTTAGTTCAGACATACCTTGCTTTTAACCAGCATGTATTGGTTCCCTTTGATACTGGTGAAGCCAGTGTCTTGCAGATGTAGAGGCAGACACAGTATCCCTAGGACCTGCCATGGTCGTTGAGGAGATGCTGAAGGAATGACAAAACCACTGAGAAGAACCTCACTGGGCTTGTCTGGGCTAGAGATGTGGAGGAGAAAAAGCCACACCAGGGTGACAGCTCTCAATTCCTGAGGGGTGGAGGACAACATGACCTATTTCAGTCACTGTATCAGGAGTCTGAAGCTCAAAGAAGCATGGCTAAAAACTTTGTCCTGTAGTTTCTCCTGCTGTGTGCCCGTAGAAGAATAGTAGGCACCCAGATGGCATCCTTCACCCCATGAAAATAATTTAACTAATAGTGTAGCAGTGCTGTGCTGGCTGGGAAACAACAGCTTTGTCTGAAGTCTTAGCACTTTTCATAGACTGCTGCAGTTTTCCTGACTCCCTGGATTTTGCCAGGAAAACAGTGACTAAGGAAACTCCGAGTGAGACTTGGAGGAGGTCTCCTTCTTTCTCCACCTGGGACCTTCCTAGTTGGGTAATACTGATCTGTGTCTCTGGACTTCAGAAGCTGGGTGATTGATTTCCCCTCTGCAGAGCAGCGGCTTGCTGTGTGGCATATCCAAGGCAGGGTTTTGGGGCAGGCCAGGATGCAGGCCAAGCTCTCTGAGAAGGTTCTGGCCTGCCCATGCCAGACACAGCCAGTTCTGGCTGGATCCACAAGGGCCTCACCTCTGCAGGACCCAGCTAAGCCTGTCAAGGGAGCCTGTGGTGCCTCCATCAAAATTTAGGACAAAGTAATGCACAGGTGGAGAAGAATGAGGAGAAAAAAGTGTGATGAAACAGGCCTGCAAGCACTGACATTGGAGGAGGAGAGGAGGAGGTGTGACCACTGGCCTGAGGAAGACATGGTACTGCAGCCTAGGGAGGAGACCATGGAGGAGCAGGCCTTTCCTGACAGCCCACTTAGTGGACTATTCTGGAACAGATATGTCCACAGCAGCCTGTGAAGGACCCCATGCTATGGTGACTGGAATGAGCCAACAAATTGTAGAGGAACAGGCTTTAATTGAAATTCGTAGGTGTGTGGGTGTGGAGAGTGTTATATGTCATCCACATTGAGTGGGGCATGACTCTGCAAGTGTTTTCCCATGTAATCTTTAACAAGTTTGGGATCTGAAGATTTTAGGTGGGTGAAAAAATAGAAAACTGGCGCTTGAAGTTCAGTGGTTAGAACTTGGTGATCTTCCCAGAGTCTGGTTACAAGTGGAAGTCTTGGAAGTTCTCTTCAGTGCCTTGTGGAAAGGGAGAAAGTTTACCCTCATTGAGTTTGCAGATAGCAACTGATGGGTGTAGCAGATGTTCTCAAGGGCAGAGCTTTTACCCAGAAGGACCAAGACCAGTGAGAGGAAGGGGCTGCTGCAGCCCCTGTGCAGTTCAGGCAGGAGCAATGTGCAGCACTGTCTTGGGTAGGAAGAGGCCCAGCAGTGATTCCAATGGGTCTGGGAGGTGAAGGCCCTGGGCCCTCTTGGGCAGCAAGGTGAGCAGGGCCAGAGAGGCTGGAGGTAAGGGAAAGCTTTTCTTGTGTGGGAAAAGCTGGGCAGTGGGCTTGGGGTACTGGGGGATGGTGCTGTTTCTCTCCTTGGAGGGTTTTGAGCCCCTACAGGGTAACTCCTTGAACAGTGTATTCTGACCAAATGGCTGAACCTTTCTGGGCAGGAAATCAAGACTGGAGACCTGAAGTTCCTGCTGGCCTGAATCACTGATCTATCTGCCTATGAAATGCATTTGCTAAACTGAGTCATGCCAGGGTTCTTTGCTTTCAGTCCTATAGAAAGATACAAACAGGAAACAAACTCAACCCATCTAAATGTAGCCCTGGTTTTCATAGCATGGTTGAAAGATCCTTCTGGAGGGTAGCTTTGACTTGCTGTATCTGACAGCTAGAATTTTGTTGGAGAGACAGACTGGTGTAGGTAGATGTCAAGATCAGATTCTGCTTTGTCATATGTGCTCTTTGAGATCATTGTTTTTGGAAGATGTGCTGCAGCTTTCAGGTTCAGGTACCATAGAGAAGTAGCTGACAAACCCAAGCTGTAGTATTTTAGTAACAAGGAATGCCACCACAGAATGAAACAAGTAGATGTTCTTAGGAATACATCTTAAGGTGAAATTTGGTCCTTTTGTGATGCTCTCTCTGTCCTCTCTTTCAGTCTGTAAGGTATTTGGGGTAGCAACTATACACTTAATTGTGGGCAACTGCCTTAATTAGTCTACTTTACACTTACTGTAAATGACTTAGCGGTTTTTCCCCAAATCTTTTTCATGCGTAGTAATACAACCTAGCACCCCATTCTTTTGCAAGTAAAAGTATTTAGCTGTCTCTTCCTCTAAGTTGACCTATTTGAAGAATAAATAGTGATCTGTATGAGCTTGTTTTGCTGGTGGGGATCAGCCTAGAGGCTACTTAAAATTTACATTTTAAGTCTTCAGAGCCCTCTTGTAGAGCTTTTGCAGTAGCAGGATTATGATATAGCAAATCAAAAAGATAAAGGCTTTGTAACCACTTAGTTGTGACAATGCTTCTCATCTACTTCTGGTTATAAGCTTGTAATGTTGCAGGCACATGTGTAAGAAGCATGCCTCTTCTACAGTTAACAGTATGTGGCCAACTGGTCACAACTTGGTTTTATCAGCAGGACCTTAGTTGCTGTCCATTTTTCTGTATTATATCATTGAATGATTTCAGGAGGATTTGGATGCAGTTACAGTGAAGAATCTGCCTGACCATGCAAGGCAGTGGTGGCGGAGAGAGTGATCATGAGTAGTTGAGGTATTGCCTCGGGCCCTGATACTTTAATAATAGATACCTGTCCTTACTTGTGTTTACTTCACTTTGCTACAAAAAATACTTGTAGTATGACATGCACAATTTTCATAGGACTTAGAGGTAAGAAGGAAAGGAATACATCTTTA
Organism: Zapornia atra; assembly: GCA_013400835.1. NCBI lineage: Eukaryota > Metazoa > Chordata > Aves > Gruiformes > Rallidae > Zapornia > Zapornia atra. The sequence goes on from VZTU01010370.1 coordinate 12,111, forward strand.
AAATGTCCTTTGTGGATCAAATAGTAGTGGTCATAAAAACCAGGTACCTACCTGGAGGATTATGGAGAACTGGAAAATGTGACTTTTTGAGTGAACAGCTAAAGGCTGTGCTCCAGCTTCTTTGCCTTTGTACTGATGTTTTCCTCATGGCCTGCAGTTTGAGTGCAATGCGTACCTCACATGAACGGCATTTCTAGTGCATTCCACCTCATGACCATTAACTCCAATTAGCCGTTAGGACTGTCTGTGCAGATCAAAACGAAAACAGTTGCTGTCTCCTCCAGTCATGTTACCCCTTCAGACCCAAAAGATAGCTCTTAAAAGGTGAGCAAGAAATTGTTCCCCTTAAATAGGAGGAGATAAGAGTATCTAAAACTGTTCATGTGGGGCTGCTAGTAACTAGCCATTGTGGTATTGAAAAGTTTTGTTCTCTCTGCCTTCCTGATTCCACTTTTCTCAGGAGAAGCCTGTTGCTTGGGATTTAACTCTGAAAGTAGTTTTGATGCATCAGAGTTGAGTGAGGTAGACTGAACAGATTGTGGTGGGGCTAGCAAACATTCAGCTGTGCAGCCGAAATGTGGGAGTGATGATGTGGGGGGCTGTATTCAATCAAGCTGCTGAATCCATTCATGTGAATGGATACAAAGGAAGCTTGTGAAGCCTGGAAATAGATTGATATCACAGGGAGGGAGAAAACCTCCAGAACTAAATTAGGCAGATGAAACTTTTGGATGTCCTTATTTAATTCTTGTTCTGTGACTAGGTGTTCATAGGTTGTTCTGCTACAATAGCTGTTCTATACTATCTAGCAAGACCTTCAAACTCATCCTTTCTAAGTGATGTCAAGAAGGAATCAAACAAAAGGAATGCTTGATCACTCTTTTCTAAAGAAGCCTGTCTGAATTTTTATACATCTTTTCCAGTCCAGTGAATTGTTACAACCTTTCAACTTAAGAAAAAATTGCTCTTCTTCAAGGTCAGGTTTTCAAGTGAACTGGAGTGATATTATCAGTTTATTAAGGAGAGTGAAATTTGGAATATTCTTAATGGTGAGCAGCTGGCAGTATTGGTGTGCCTTCCTCTAAAAGCATACTTAAGATCTGCACTGTATTTTCCTTGAACTGCTTTGCTGTTCCTTGATTAGGAAGTGCTTATGACTTACTGTGCTGTGTGGGTGTAGCCAGAGCACAGCTTCTTGCTGGCTAATCAACATTTTCCTGCAATTTTTTTTCGCATTACAAAACTAATCTTGCCTAAGCTAAATGTAGCCACCCTTAAAACCTGCAGCACTACTGCTGTGTATTAGTAAAACATCATTGGAAATGGTACAAGAACAGACTTGCATTTGTTCTCTTCCCTCAATCCTCCACTCTACAAATACTTGGTTAAGGGAAGGGTTGTGTTAAGGCATGGATTGTAACTGACCTGGGACATGCATATTTTGCACTGTTTTGTGAGAAGCAGGGTGTAACATTCTGTGGAGTTGTCCACCTTACATGTAAATATTGTCTGATACGGAGAAGGTGAGTGGAACCTGTGAGGACTTCAGGTAGCTGTGTTCACTGTGGAGCCTCCTTCTAGTGAGAAAACAATTGGCACTGCAGTTGTGTGCTTCTCAGTCCAGTAGCAATAAGCTGTTGTTGATGTGAAGGTACCAACTGCAACTTTTTAAAATTCAAATCTTATACTAAATTTGTGTAAGACCAGTCCAGAGCAATGTACAGCCGTCCTGGAGTACTCACCTGCCTGATGCTTATGTGGAGTTCCTGGAAACAGAGGTGGCCACTTGTGCATAACTCTGTGCTTTTGGTACATGCTGTTTCTGATTGCCATTCTCTGTCTCAGCATGAGCCAAGACACTGGTAAGAAAGCAAGCCAGGGCCACTGATTATGCAACACCAGGATTATTCAGTGTTTCTACTCTGCTCTTAATGCCTCTTTCTGCATAATGTGTATGGCATTTGGAAACCCTATTCCTACATTGAAAAAAATCAGTGTATTGAATAGCCAGCAGAGTGAAGAGTACACCACTCTTGTTAAACCTCACTTAATTGTTTTGAGTTGTGGTTTGGTTGGAGTGTGGGAAGGCTGCAGGGGTGGCTTCTGTGAGAAGCTGCTAGAAGCTTGGATAGGTCTGACAGAGCCAGTACCAGTCAGCAATAAGAGGGACCTGCCACTGACCAAGGCTGAGCTGGTCAGTGACAGTGGTAGGGCCTCTGTGATAACATATTTAAGAAAGTTAAAAATTCCACAAGCAGTGGCACTTTGCTGCCAAAGAAAGGAGTGAGAAGGTGTGAGAAACACTGCAGACTCCAAGGTCAGTGAGGGAAGGGAAGAAAGGGTTCCAGGTGCCAGAACAGACATGTCCCTGCAGCCTATGGAGAAGACCATGGTGAAGCTGGTTGTCCCCCGGCAGACCATGGAAGATGATGGGGAGCAGAGATTTCACCTGCAGCCTGTGGAGCACACCATGATGGAGTGGGTGGAGACACCTGGAGGATGCTGTGACCTTGTGAGAATCCCATGCTGGAGGAAGCTCCTGGCAGGACATGCAGCCAGTAGAGAAAGGGGTCCATGCAAGAGCAGATTTTCTGACTAGACTTGTGACCCCATGGAAGGGACTCATGACGGGGCAGTTCACGAAGAACTGAAGCCCCTGTGGGAAGGACTCAAGAGTGAGAAGTATGTGGAGGATTGTCTCCTGTGGGAAGAATCACCATGCTGGAGTGTGAAGAGTCCTCCCCCCTGAAGAGGAAGGAATGGCAGAGACAAGGTGCGATGAACTGACTGAAACCTACATTTTTTGTCTCCTGTGCTGATCAGAGGGAAGAGGTAGAGAAATTGGGTATGAAGCTGAGCCCAGGAAGGAGGAGGTAGATGTTTTACAATTTGGGTGTATTACTCATCCTCCAACTCTGATTTGAGTAATAACCTGGATGAATTTTACTCTGAGTCTGTTTTGCCTGTGATGGTAATTGATGAGTGATTTCTTCTGTCCTTACCTCAACTTGTGAGCCTTTAATGGTATGTTCTCTGCCATGCCCAGCAGAGGAGGGCAGTGATGGGAGTGGCTTTGGGCATCTGGCATCCAGTCAGGGTTAAACCATTACAGGTTCTACAGAATAGGCAGGCTCTTGTGTGTTAGGGTAGGTATTTGGTGAAAGTCAGGTTGACTGTAGACGTAACTCTACAGGTTATGTAGAAGATAGTTGACTTAAGAAGATGGTTGACTTAAGTGACGTCACTGAGCATGCAGTCGTTCTGTCCATCAGCCTTTTGAAACAGTGTCTTGAAATTTCTTTCTCAGGGTATCCATCAGGATGGAGTGTGATAGATGGAAAGCAAAAACGCAGTCAACAGTGATGTAAAGTCAGAGGTGTTTCTTACCTACAGCACTGCAGAGGTGGCTGGAACAACAGGTGTATGCAATCTAACAAGATTAAGCAGATAGAAATTATTTCAGTGTAACAGCTGTAAAACTAGTGTGTTTAGGAGGTGCCAGTGGAGAGTGTGCTTGATGAAGAATTCCATAGGCATGGCTTGATATGTGGGGGAAAAAAATCCCAGAAAGTCCAAACAGTGATGAAGTTGCACAGTGGATCAAGCAACAGTTTGTGTTCAAGGCAATTTATTTCTGCCTCAATGCATTGCCAAGTGCATTTTCTCTCTTTTTGTAGCTTGCATAAATTGGTTCTGAACATTAAAGAATTCAATTCTGAAGCTTCTGTAAAGGCATGACATCTTTTCTGTCTGCAGTAGATAAGGAAGCTATCACAAACAGCCTTGAGGTAGACTCAGCAGTAGAAATGTCAGAACAGACTTGTGGAGAAACACCAATTAGAATCTATCAGGAGTTAATATGTAGTAATTTATTGAAGCATAAAACTTTACTTCTCTAACTTCCATGTTAAGTCTTCTTATCTTCCATGGTAAGTCAATGAATTAGGGTAGTGTTGGTAGGACTCTCTGAAAGAAACATCTTGACAGAGATCTTGCTTTTGCTTACCTATCTATGCTGGTAACAGTGGCAGGGCTGTAAGCTTGGATTAAAAAATGGTGCTTATTAGACAGAAAAGGCTGTTTTCTTAGGCATAGTTGGAATGCTTTAATCTGCTCTTGGGGACGCTGTTCTCCTGGGCAATGTTCTAGAGTATGTTTGAGAAACTCAAGAATGGAGTTGAACGGTCAGTGGAGGACAGTGTAAAGACTTGGAATCTAATAAGCAGTAAGCAGAACTGAGCTAATATTTTAGCAGTTGAATGCTATTTTGCCAGGAGTCTTGGGTGTGAATTCGTTCTCCATTTATGCTGGTTAAGTGAGTGACATCAGTATGTCTTTTGTTTTACTGTCAGCCCTTTCTGTAAGGGGCACCTTAAAGTTACCAGTGCATCTGCAGGAGGTATGTATAACAATTTTTTACATGACATTCATGCAGATAATATCAAAGTAATAGTTTGAAAGTTTACTATTAGCATGACCTTGGGCTGGGAATTTAGAAGTCAGGTACTCCTTACTCTCTCCTCCCCTTCTTATGCCTTATTTTGCCTGTTAAGTATTGCTGCTATTGACCCAATTGTGGAAGGTGTATAGATCTACTATAATGTACTCCTTTAACTGCAAGTGCATTTGAATATTAATGGAGTAGAGCATAAATGAACCGTATGTGTCACTGCAGGTAGAGTAACAGGATGACTAAATAGTGGTTCCATAAGTTTCCCCCACTTCTGGCTGGTGGAAACTTCTCAGTAACATTTTTTTCCAGGTACAAGAAAACAGAATGAAACAGACTTGATGTGTTCTGCACTGTTTAAATGTTTCGAGCTGGTACTAGTTGTTAACACTCCTCTACTGCATTCTCTGCTGTTATAGTACATTAAAAATCATCAAAGGTATATTAATGAGTTCATTACATTAATGACTGAAATGATTTAGAATTGCAGAAGTTCTTAGGCATCTTGAGAGGTTCTCTGGTTCAACTCTGTTTTAAGCAGGGTCAGCCTAGAGCAGGCTGCCTGTGACAGTGCCCAGCTGGGTTTTGGATTGGTCCTGCTCTGCCCAGAGAGTTGTATCCTCTGTGGGTAAGCTGTTCGATGCTTGTCCATGTTTACCGTGGGCTTGGGTTTTTGTATATTTAAACACGTACTGTCCTGACACTGGATACATCTGGAAAGAGTGACTCAGTCTCTACCTTCTTTACCTTGAATTTTACTGGTAACACAGTACAAATACCAGATGGAGGGGAATAAAGAGTACTATCTCAGCCTCTGTCATGTCCATTGTCACTTGGCTACCTGCCCCATTCAGCAGCAGGCTGGCATTTTCTGTGGACTTCCTTCTGCCATTTTTTTCCAGATGTCTTTAAGTTGACCTAAACCTCTTGAAAGCAACACTGGTAAACTGCATTAACTTCCACAGTTTTAAAGGACACATTGTGTAATCAGTCAACTTGCTAGCACTTAGGAAAAAGCTCAGAATGCTTTTTCATCTATGTTGGGATAAAAGTGGATGACTTTTAAAAGCTTGTCTTCACTGACTGTTTTTAGTTCTGCTTTTTATACTTATTACCATCATCAAAAAAAGCTATGAAGATGTGCAAACTACATTTTTTTGAGAGGTTAACATGCTTTCTGTCTTATCTAAAAGCAGTTCATATCCTTGAGTTTCAAGATAGAATGTGAGCAGTAGGTCAGAACTGTTATTTGTTATGCCATGGGTATTTACTTTTTTGTTTTGTTTTCTCTGTGGGATGTTAGGCAGTAGTTGGAGGTGTGCTGTGGCATAGTGTGTGTGAATGAGTGTTCTCTTTCAAATTACTGTTTTATTCATAATCTGCTTTCCATATTGTGAGTTGCATGAGAAGGAATCAGTAGTTACTGGAGATCTGGTTTTGGGATTTGCCTGAAGGAATATGACTGGAAGTCTGGGTGAAAGTCTCTTTGACCTTGTTGGAATGACAGTAATTAAGTATGGCCAGAATTTGCTCTTCATCCTTAACTCCTAGGGAAGGAACCTTGCACTATCTAAAGAATAGTTTGCATTGTTTTAACATGGGGAAAAAATCTGCTTTGGTGTTGCAGAAAAGTGCAGTATTTATCGACAGCCTGTAAGAAACTTGAGAACTGATGACAATGGATAGCTGAGGAAATGTGTATTAAACTTGTCTTTAGGTAAATCTCATGATAGACTCTGGTCACAGCTGTGTCTGCTTCACTTCTGCAACCTTTGAAGGTGCTTTGGGGGTAGGAAGTGTTCATTCTGCATAGTAATTTAGAGACTTGTTAGAGGAGTAGCTGTTCCCTCTGTCTTTAGGCTTTACTGTTAGCACATAACCCTCAATTCTAATCTGCATGCGGGATTGCTTGGATTCTAGTGGGACCTGAAGTGATAGCAGGCTGCTTCTTTAGAAAGACGTCTGTGTATTTTGCTAAGTTTGTGTTTTAGTTAAAAGCTAATGAAAGAAATACCCATTTATAAAATTTCTTGAAAATTTAATTTTCATTATGGCCTTCAGCTTTTTCTTGGTGGCACTTTTTTGCTTCTGTTTTGCATCACAGGTGCTACATGTGATGGCTTTCTGCCTGTGATGTACCAATGAAAATCATAGATGATGCTAAAGGTAAAAATAATTTGGTTGTTACAGAAATAGCTAAATATCTTTTCTGAGCCAGATCTCTAGCATCATTCTCCTATTTTTGACAAACTCAAGCATTTCCTCATGCTAATTTGAGTGATTTCTAAATAAAGTATAGAAATAGTAATGATGAAACTAGAAATACATTGTCACAAGTCTTTGAGCTCAGCAAGAAGGCTTTGTAGTACTTATCAATGTCGTTTCTGTAGAAGGGCTCTACTTTGACAAGCTCAGCCATTGCCAAGATCAGTGGGAGAAAATGTTATAACATACCAGAGGCATGAAGGTTAAAAGTACAGTGTTGTGTGTCTGGGAAGACTTTATAGAAAATGCCATAGATTCAGGACTATTTTTGTGTGGGAGAAAAGTACCAAGAGTTAAAGTTTTCAATTATCTTTGCTTTTAGTGGAGCAGAGTTTGAACTGGAGCTACTGTTTGTATGGTTTGAGCAAGACTAAAGTACCTTGGACAGAAACTCCTATGTTGTCTGACTCATGGATGTGGGCCAGCTTAGCTTTTGTGGCATGAATAGGAGTTCTTGTGCTTTTATCAGGTTTTGACTCAAATTGTTTCTTTAGAGTAGAAGAAACAGCAGATGTCTGACATGTATTTATGCAGTAGAATATGGTGATGAAAGAGTAGAAGACAGGCTAAATCTGTCTGGGGTAGGCTTTCTGATGAAGTCTACTAGACCTGTAGCTTTAGAGCAGTAACTGCAGTTGGCAGGTTCATTAAGCTCCCTGGCTTATAAGAAAAACAGACCTAGTGAGTGTATCCAGGCTTGCATGGCACTTTCTCTTAAGTCTTCAACTCACAGGAGATCTGGCCATCTGTTTTTGGGTTGTATATAACTGTCAGTGTTTAAATAACTTCATTCTGTGCCAAAACTTTGTGTCCTGTGTACCAGCTGAGCTGGTGCAAAGAATAGAAAACAAAATTAAAAGCGCTTTGGCAATCTGTACAAAAATGAACTGTGTTATGAGCTAAGAAGTTACTATTTTGTGCCTCATGCCCATTAACACTTCCAGTAAGCCTGAATCATTCATTATGTGAGATTTCCTGGTTGTGAGACAGTGTTACCCCTGTATGACAGATTGTGCTGAGGAGGAAGGTAAGGGTTTAACTTTCTGAGGTAACGGATTGAAAGAAAATCAGTATAAACAAATTTGAATAGCAGTGGGACACTTGATGCATGAAAACTACTCTAAACTGATTTGGTAAGAGATTGGACAGGGTGGTAGTTTGGGAAAGTTGATGTAGCATGTTGACACAGCCTGGCACAGTTGTTGTTTTTTTTGAGGTCAAGTCTCTCTTCAGAAGCCAGGTGGTATGGTGCACAGTATACTGGATAAGTATCTGGTGTGTCAAACTTGGTGTTGAATGCACAGTTTCTTAAGGGGAAAGAGTCTGAAAATGCTTGGTTTAAAAGCTAGAATGAAGAGGACTGGACTTAATTTTGAACTCCCACTTATCTCCTGATTAAAGCAGCTGCTTTTTGAGATTTTTCTTCATAGAGATATAAAGGAAAACTTTCAGAAGGTCTTATCTGACACTTACCCACTAGAACTGGTGAGGTGGTTGGTGTTTGTATATGAAAGATTAAAGGAAATCTGCTTGAAGAAACAGCTTGTCCGTTGTGACATTTCTTGTGCCACAGGTTTATTGGAGCAGAGGCAGGAAGCAAAAGGTTTGCCTTAAATTTGAGAGGAAAATTGATGCTAGTAATTACCAGTAGATTTTTGGTGTCTGTATATGGCCACTGCTTTCCACTGTCAAATCTGTGATTTACTGTTTCTGTGCAAATGCTTCTGTCAGTTGTAAAGAAAGTGTCCTTTTGAATGTGTTTAGGGTTGAAGGTTTAACTTCATGGATTATTGGCATGAAAAAAACAGAAGATAACTGAAAGGTTGAGTGTTTTGCCTGATAGTGCCTGGGGTAATTAACCCCAGGATTGTGTGGCTTACTGTTCTCA
>VZTU01010370.1:20856-34594 GCA_013400835.1 Zapornia atra
TCACAGCATCCCAGAAGTGGGAGAAATAAGACCTTTGGATTAATGTTTCACCAAATTAAAACAACCTCTTGGGTCATAGTATCTAGGGTTTGCATCATTAACAGCTGAAATCTGATATCTCTGTATTCTGCCTGTCTCAACATCAGAGAATACCCTATTACTGTGAGGATTGTTAAGCATTAACACAGGTTGTGTGCAGAGGCTGTGGAGTGTCCCATCTTGGAGATGCTCAAAAGCTGTCTGCACGTGGTCCTGAGCAACTGGTTCTAGGTATCCCTCTTCAAGAGGAAGAGTTGGATCAGATGATCTCTAGAGGTCACAATCTCAAACACTCTAGTTTAGTTGGTCAGCTACTGTAAAAATAGTGTATACAGTGCTTTATTGAGCTGAATTTCAGCTTGGGAAAAAAGATTGTAGTGCTGGTGTGCCTGTGAGACTTGAAACATGGCAGGGTCTGCAAAATGAGGCTTGCAGGTGAGAGGTGTCTCTTGTCTATTTTTGCATAGGTTGTGAAACTTCTAAAAATTCAAATTCAGTTAACTGTAGGCAGTTTTTTTGTTGAGTTTTGTTTTTGCAGGTGACTATTTCAGTCACTGAGATTAGGCACTATTAAACACTAATATCCCTTGCTAGGATGTCAGTCTCTTACTTGGTAATAAGACAAAGTTGATGTGCTAAGTTTTGGGAGGTACTCCAGAGTGCTGTAGCTAGAGACTGTGGTGTGCACAGTCTGGGTTTCCAGACAGGATGTTTGTGTGCTCTTTCTAGGATCAGTGACTTTTTTGACCACTCAGTGTTTGGATGGCTAGCTTACGTCTACAAGACATTTCCTAAAAGCTGTTGAGACACATGTGGCTGGGCTGTAAAGATTAAGAACTGGTTGATTTTTTTTTTTAAACGGGTGAACAAAACACTTATACTGAAGGCTTGGAAATAGAATCTATGTAATGGATGGCTCCAAACATTCTAGATCTCAGCCAATAAAGGGTTTGTTCATTTCCTCCCTGCCTCTTACCTTACACTAATCAGGTTTAATATTTTGTCATTTTTTTACTGGGGATATCCTTCTCTTCATCATTAGTAGTCAAATGCTAAGGTTTTGAGTCTTCAAGGTTTCTTTAAAGCTTTCAGGTGCACCTGATTTTAACTAGAGAAAAAGGCTAACACTCTTTGTTTTGCAGTTTTGAGTAGCACCAGTATTTGGGGGACACACACTTGTAGGGTGAAAAAGTATGTTTCATGGAGGTGGTAGTGTTTCCTTCACTCAATAATGAACTTCCAAGATCCCATGATTATGTATTGTTGAACCAGTGAATCACAAACACTTTGCTGAAAAACAGAAGGAACAAGCAGTCCCAGGAGCAGATTGCTCCCTGAGGTCAACAGAATCTGCTAGGTCAGCTTACACTGGTGCAGTTTATTCTGGGTCAGGTAATCCAATTGTGATAGGCTTGCAAAATAATTGATGCTACTTTTCTCCACTGGCTTGTCAAGTAGGCGCTCTCAGCCAGCTGAACCACTTCTACCACTTACTCCTTTCTGAGGTCTGTTGAAAGATTCCTGCTGCTTCTTTTCTGCCACCTGTCTCAATAAATGCAAAAATCCACCCCCGAAGTCATACCTTTTCTTAGTGCTTCAGAGAAGAGTCTTGCTAATATTGTTAGTCCGTGGAGCTAATCCACTTACTGTAGTGGATTCTGTAGAGAAATATAACAATCTGTACTTTGCATAAGCAAATTAGAATGTAACAGACTGGGATGACAGCTGGGAGACTGCACTACTTACTGTTAAAATATTGGAACTAAGGATAGTTTTGGGGGTTTGGTTTTTTCCTCTACTGTTTTATATTAGTTTCTGGTTTAAAGACTATTTCCTGTCCAACACTTTCTGATGGTTTTTGGAGCCTAAGAGAGAATGGTAGGGGAAGAAATACTTGCTACCTATGTCTAAAGTTGTGAGGAAGCACTTCAGCGAAAAACAGGTAGTGCTTACAGAACTTTTTTAATTCTGTGTGAAAAATCAAAAGGGAAGGGAAAGTAATTTTAGGGAAGAAATGTTGTTAATTTTAGGTGGTGGTGCTTGAGCACAGTAACGTGTTTCTGATACAATGCCTATTAGTGCCTCTTCAGCTAGAATGTTTTGTTTAAAGGTACTGCTGCTTTGTTACAGCTTGGTGTGTGGATGATCTGCCTGTCTTGCATGAGGTTTATCTGACTTCTGAAGGGTTTATTTAAGGATGTTGACTTGTGTGTTTGATTAATAGAGTAGAAAGCTCAGAGCTCTCTGTAGCACTAAGTAGCTTATTGTTAAACATACATGAACAAAATGCTTTTTGTCCCTCCCTCATTTTGTCTCCCCAGTAGATTTGTGATTGTATGTCTAAATGGCTACTGTGAAGAAAGGAGTGCAGCTGTAAACTGATGGAACTTTGTGTTCAGTATAAGTGTCTCTCTCCTGTTACTAGCTATGGAATGAAGACTTTTAATCTTAACTTTCCAAGTAGACTGTGCTTTTTCAAGCACCTGGTGGGGATCAGACTTTGAAAACTGAAAACATCAAGTAGATCCTGAAGCTTCTCCTGCACTGTATCTCTTCCCCTCCCCACTTTCTGACATAGAAGATGAAAGAAGATAAAGTACATGCATTTAACTTAAACTTGAATACTTTAGATTCCTTAATATGTTTTTGGATTATGTTATGTACTGTTCTCTTTGGAACTGGGTAAATTACAGTCAGATTACTAAGGAGACACTCTGGAGACCACAGGTTATTTTTTTACATGCATTTCTCCAGTCTTAATTTCAGATTAAGATATGATGAACTTTGTGACATAACCCTGCTCTTATTGGCCTCCATGGAAATGGACTAATACATTAAAGGGAGGTTGACTTCAGTTGTCAGCAATAAATTACTGAAGCTCAGGTTTGAGAAGTTGTTAGTGGAGGCAGACTCAAGCCTATGGAATATCAGTTGAGTTTAGTAGCCTGTCAGTGAGACTTCATGTGCACTGTATGCTTTGTTCCTTTTAAACCAAACTTGTATAAAGTTCTGTGTAGGAACCCCTAAATGATTTTATGTGTAGAAGTAACAATATGGATCTTTTCTTTAACCAGTACTTATCCAAGCTGCTGAAAGACCTGATACTCTTAGATTGCCCTTATTCGCCTGTTGGAAAACTGAGCTTGAAAATCCAGCAAACATTTTTTCAGTGCTTAAAGCAAGTGAGTACTTCAAGGATTGAGGAATGCAGCCATTCTCTGCCAGCAACCATCTGAAAATATCAGGTTACCGATATATACCATCAGGTAGTATATCCTGCCTGATACCCACTAATAATGTATCCAAGAGATTACAAGTGGGTAGTGGGTGTTGCCTGTGTTGGTTTTACACGCTTAGCAACAGTGCAGAGATCATCCAGTAGCTGATGCCGAGTGCCGCCAACTGAAGGATGATGGAAACTTGGAGACAGTTCAGCCACTGCGCTCAGAGCTGTGTAGCTTTTATTGTAGTAATAAGCTTTTCTTTGTGGTTCATTAGATGCAGCTGCAGTGAATTAGAACTAGCTTAAATATAACTCGGCTGATTTCCTTTGAATGCTCTAGGTATTTTTGTTGAAAGTTAGAGGGCTGCTTTTCTTCTAGGTCCTTACTAGAAAGAATGTTCAGTTAAGGAAGCTAAACTAGCTATACACTTTGAAGGGGACACAGTTTTCAAGTTTGAGCTGTGTTCTAAAAATTACCCCAACTTGCCTCTTTTTTATGCAAAGGATAAAAATGAGCCGAGGAGCTGGTAGTTCAGAGACACCCATGTGATTTCTCTAACCTCTGATACTTAACAGTCTAAAAATAGTTACCATATGGGATGTCTTTATTGTGAGGACAGCCTCTGCTACTTGAGAACCTTTCTGTGTTTTAAGCACTTTCTGTGCCTAAACATTTTTAGCTATTTCTTCAACTAGATGTAAGTCGTCATATGGCTTTGAATGAGAGCTGCTGTCATTGTCCACAGATCTAGAAGGAAAGGCAGTTACTTTATCTGAATTTAGTAGTGGTGGATATGGCAGCATTCTGTGTTTGATCTTTTTTCCTACTGGGTCTGTTTTAGACCTCAGTTAAAAACAAAATGTAAAAGATAAATCTGATCTTCACACCAGCGAAAAATGCATCAAATTTTAATCTTAACACCTGACTTCTATGTGTTTCAAGCCTGTCTCTTATGGTTTAACCTTCTACCAATCTACTGAGAATTTGTAGCTTCAATGGAGGTTATTCTGTCTGCCTGACAGACCCTACTTCAGTAGCTGTTCTTGTTTCTGTGGGAAGTTCACAAACTACTGAGTGAAGCACATAAAAAGATATTTGGTACTTGTCCATATTCTGAGTCCATTTTCCAGTAAACTTGTATCCAAACAGAATAATCCTTACATGGGGTAGTAACACATCCTTTGAAGATGTACAGTAAAGAAACTAAAACCCAAACTTGAAGTATTAGGTAGCACTTGCAAACTACCTGTATTTTTTTCTGGTAGTTTGTCGTAGGTTTTGGAGACAAGTTACCAATAATCTACTTTCAAATTTGAAGTAATTACTGTAATACAAGTTCTTTTCATCACCAGTCAAACGATGCTTGATGGCAGGTCCTCAGCATCAGGATGCTACTCTTCGTGTTTTACTCTTGCAGTATTCTGATCTCACCTTCCTTTTGTCCCTGTCTCGCCTGATGGCATGGGCTCTCTCTAAAGTGACATCAAGATTTGTGACTAACTTTTCCAGCTTTCCCATGCACTGAATTCTTAAGTCTTTGCAGCATCAGTCTCCAGAGCTTTCGTATGGTCAAATGAACTTCTGTAGTCATTGGTCTCAAACCAATGCTCTAACTTTTTTGTAAACTAAGTTTACTGCAGATGCAGCTGTTGCTAGCCTTGGGCAGGTAGCCTTGATGTGCTCTCTGCCTGGAATAAAAGAACTGTAAAGCTTTTGCATTACCCATTATGTCATAAATACTGAAGGTGAGGCAGTGACTTGCAGGTAACTTGTAGTGACCATGCAGTATGTACAGTATTTATTCAGGATTTGTAGTAAGAAGAGTTTAAATTCCTCTTTCTTTACTGATGTTGCTAGGAAGCATACTTGAACCTACTCTTCTACTGCTTTCCCCGAAAACTTTACAAAGCAATGAATAAACTTTAAGGCTTAAAGCTGAGCATTGACTGATAGGTGCTTTTAATGTAGACTAGTATGACATGCCTGAAGAGTTAAACATAGGTTATTTTTAAACTCGTAAGTTAAAAAGACTTAACGACCTTACGTTCTTCTATGTTGTACCTGTATAATGGGACAAAGAAATAGTTTCAATCTTTCAGGCAGAGGTGTGTAGGTCACTGATAAATCAAGGATTCAGGTTTTAGAGATGCTGGTCTGTGTATTAGGAAACAGATGGAAGATAGATCCAATATATTTTCTCCCCTTTTCAATAGCAGGTGGAATGATGACACTACTTCTAGGAAAATTTAATGTCTTTAATTAGTTACCTAAAGTAAGAAGGAAAAAATTCTTGTGTTCTGGCTGTTGGACAATAGAACGCTTGGTATAACTGACTCCTTTCAAATTTTGGCTGTCCTGATAATGAGTTCAGCTCCAGAAGTGGATGATTGTTTGTCTTATGCCTATGTCCTTATGTTCTTCATTGCGCTGTTCTTTTAAGTGCTCACATTTAAAATGTACGCAGCACAGCTGAAATGAACAGCCTGTCCAAATGACTAGTGTGTGGAGTAGAGAGTTTTCTTTCTGGTGAGGTTTCTTTTAGAGCTAGATTGTGCTAACATGTAATGAAACACTCTTTCAAACTGGGATCTGTTGAATTTGTTTGAACATAAGTAATCTGTATGGTAGGCTTTTTAAAAAATGAGATCTATGGAAGCCAAACTCCTCTTTGTGTAACTTGTACTTTTTTAACTGTTTGGGGCTGCGTATTTGGTGGGTATGTGTGATCACACAGGACAGCAAGAAACCCCAGCAAGGACTTGTAATGCTGACAATAGCAGTTTGTCTTCTCCGTAGTACTGAAATCTTTTGACATGTTGTCAACCAGTCTCCAGTGTGTACTTTTGATGGGGTTTTTATGGGTTTTTTCTGCTGTAGTAAACCCATTCTTTACTTGATGCTGGTAAAGTCTATGTATAAATACCCTATACTTCAGAAGATTCAGTATAAATGACTGTCATCTTTTTGGCAAGATAAAAGTGCCAGGAGGGAAGATGCATATTATTTTTGAACAGCCTTTATTAATTTATTGCTGCCTTTGCGTCACAAGGCATCCCCTTCCCTCCCCATCCATAACGTTCACCCTGTGAAAATGGACTTGTTGCTGGTTTGGAAGTACTATATTATGAAAGACAAACTTCAGATTTCTCTCTCCATGTCAGAAGGAGGTGTGGTGGTTTAAACTTGCCTGGACACCGGGTGCCCACCAAGCTGTTTCATCACTCCCTCCTCAGCAGGACAGAAAAATAAGCAGGGGACAAAAGAGATGACAAAACAAACCCAAACTCTAGGGTTAAGATAAAGGCAGTTTAATACTGAAAAAGCAAAATGCCATGCATTGAAACAAAGCAAAAGATAATCCTCTATTTCCTATCAGCAGGTGATGTCTGCTTGCTTCCTGGGAAGCAGGGCTTTAGTATCCATAGCAGTTGCTCTGAAAGACAAATGTAAAAAAATAAATGCCTGCTACTTCCTCCCCTCATCTGTCAGCTTTCTGTTGCTGAGCAGATGCCATATGGTATGGAATATCCCTTTGGTCAGTTTGGGTCAGCTGTCCAGGCCGGGCCTCTTCCCAGCAACTTGCCCATCCCCAGCCTACTGCTGAGGGAAGGAGAAAGGTTGGAGAGTCAGCCTTGATGTGTGCCAGCACTGCTCATCAGCAGCCAAAACACAGGGGTGTCATCAGTGCCTTGCTAGCTACCGATACGTACAGCACAGCACTGTAAAGTCTGCTGTGGGGAAAATTAATTTAATCTTAGCCAGACCCATTACAGGAGGCCACAGCATAAAATTTACCATCTGGTTTATTTTGGGTGTCATGGCAAATAACATTATTTGTTGGGTCTGCTCTAAAGGGTGCTAGAAGTAAACAAGGCCTTGACTTACTGATCTTAGAGTTGGGTACTGGGTAAAAGCAGCTGCCCTTATGCCATAGCTCAGTGCATTGCTATAGTGAAAATACGCAGGTTATCATGCAGGAGCAGGGACATCTTAAGTGAGGTAGCATCAGCATCGTATTTTCCACTTCTGATGATCTCAAAGTAAATTTTTGATTGCTGCTGTATGTCTGACTGTTATGTCACATTCTTTTTTGTCCTGTACTGTGTGTTACTAGGCGTTTTTTTCAGGCATGCAGGGGACTTGCTAGTGCCTGATGTGCATTGATACAGGGCAGGGAAGTAACTTACTGAACTGTGTGCTGTTGGATGGACTTCCTTCCTGCTATCATGCTATCTTGAGACTTCTTACCAGCTTTGTAAACCACAAGTGGGTTTTTTCTTTGATATCAAAGTTTGAAGATGCTCACATGAGAATAAAATAAATTAGGAAAGATATGATTCTGAGTATTTGGGAGCTTTGTTGCAATGGCAAACTTGACTGCTGTTTCTCTTGCTATTGAATTAGGCGTATAATTAGTTTTACTATGAAATGGCATATTACTTCATTTTTTGATGCAGTGATTAATCTCCTAATACAGTGAAGTCAGCTTTTCAAAGCTAATTTGAAAGGAAATTAACCTGATTGCAAATTTGCTGTTACAAGGTCTAGATTTCAGTAATACGCATTGACAGTGTTTAGTGGGTTAGACCTAGATAATAAAGGTCTACTGCATAAATATATCAAACTGAAGTTTTAATGTGCTTGGTTTTAACATATGGATAGGTTAATACATGAAATAATACACCATAAGACTAAAATAAAAACATGTATGTTAGCCCACATAAGGAACAGGGTTGACTTGAAGTCAGTTTAGTGATACTTAGTTTAATGGACATTGAAGTACTGGAAAACACTGTAGGCAGAAGACAAATTAGCTAGTGCTTTCCATGATCAGAGGGTTAGGAGAAAAGATACATGTGTATGGAAGCCAGAGCTTTCTATTTGCTGGACAAAGTAATAGGAAAATGTGACTGTCAGTATTAAGGATATATCCAATTCTTATATTTAAAGTGTTGTGTCATCTTGGCTGCTGTTTCTCTGTTCCTGAATTTGTGCAGTGATTCTCATCCGCCAAGGTCAGAAGTCTTAAGACTTGGGTGAGATTTCTGTGCTGAATGAAATAAAGAGCAAGTTTATTTTAAAATAAAAAGTATCCATCTCTGCATTTTTAATTGGATTCTACAAATAAAGATTTCTGTATGTAAGTCATCTCAGTACAGCATATGGATCTGTCATGTTATGTCTGTGTTGCATTATTCATTACTCATGGTGTAGCAAGATTAAGAAGTTAAGTTCTCTTCATCTGCTGTTGGAAGTCTGTGCTGCATTCATGGAAACACAGTGACTTCTGCTCCTGATGGGTTGGGCAGGAAGGAGTCATAGCTGTCTCTGGGGTGTTTTTTTCTAAAAGATAGGTTATTAACTTCAGACCATTAAGAATGTTACTTAGAGACTGGGTAGTCAGCCTTTATCTGTAATGATTAGACTGGCTTTGCCTATGTTCTTTCATAGTCATTCATTATGAAGTCTTGGATAAGAATGATTTGATGTCTTTACTCTTTCTGGAAGATTTTAGTCTTACTTAAGAAGGGCAGGAGTAGAAGTGTAATAAGGCAGTGAGGTCCGAGCGGCTTTTGTCTGAAGAGGGCAGAAAATGCTGACTGGAAATGTTTTTGTCTGAACAGCGTTCCTCTTGCTCTTCCAACCCCTTACACCCAGCAGTGAAAAACATTTCAGGTCAAGTGAGTTGGTGCCCACAAACGTGCTTTTCTTTCTTACATATTAATTTTAGGCCTTTCAACAATGAGGGAAGCTTTGTATTTGAGTATTTAATGTTTTTAAGATGTGCTCTTTCTGTAAAATGGCTTCAGTTACCAATGTCATGTCTTGGACCTGGCTTGTTTGCTGTCATATGTGCTGTAATGCTGAGCTCATGGCAAACTCCAGTGCCTCTTGTTAGTTGAGCTCTTGCCTTACCGAAGGTCTCATCTTTCCCTGAAGATTTAATAGAAGGCTTAATTTTTCCTGTGCAAAAATTACTTGCTTCTAGGTGCATGTAATAGTGTGGTTTTCATTTTGGTTTAATTACTTCAGCATTGCACGTGAGCTTTGCTTGTCATTAATTTTAGAACTAAAAGAAGGTGGGTCTCCAGTGGTTGGCTCTCAGACCACTGGTGACCTGGAGTAGTAGATGCTTGTGATTGTGCAGGCTCTGCGTTGCTGTCCTAGCCTGACAACTTTAAAAAGACTTCTAAGGAAGGATATGGAGGAAGGGAGGGATGTGGAAGCTGCTGGTTTTTGAATCTCAGCTGCTTTGGTTTTTTACTTTTTGTATAGGATTGAGGATGTCGGTTCCTTAGCTAACTTGTTGTGTACGCTAGGGATTAAAGAGGTAGGAATATCCAGTCATGGAAATTCCATGCCTGCTCTGTTTGAAGGGATTCATCCTGTACATCCAGGTAGGGCTGTAATGGAGATACCAAGTTCTCAACATCTGTGTCTGCTGGGGTGTGCCTCTAGTAGAGGATCTGCAATATGGCTGGGTTTTGGGCCCAGCGATCTTTCCAGTTTACCAGGGAGTTAGCTGTGAGCAACAGGATTGCTTCCATGAGAGCTAAGCAGAGCGGAAGTGAAGTGTTCTCTAACCTTGGCTTCAGCGTGGAAGATGAGTCCGGGGGAATGTTGAGTGCATGAGGGTAAAAACCTTTTAGCTATGTTCTTCAGGGATAGGAGTGCGAGGGTAAGCAGAATAATGGGTTACCTTGAAGTTGACACATAATGTCTTGATCAGGAAGAAGCTATTTTTCTAACTTCGTTTTTAAATTTGGGCACCTCTTAAGAGTAAGACTAACCTGATTTGCTTCCTTAACCTGGCTTGCTTCCTTTTCCTGGCCCTTGGGAAGACTTAAGCTTTTGAAATTGCCAGTGGGGCAGAAGATGCAACTGCAGTGTGTAAGGAAGTTTTGCATAGCCCAAACCAAGTAGCAAGGTAAATGCTGAAGAACTGAAGTAGGCATCCTAGCCAGTTCAAGTGGGCCAAGTGCTGTATGTCTAGGAGTGGATGTTGACTTTGAAACTATTGAAGATACCAAGATGCTGTATTTGAAAAGTCCTCCAGCTGTCTCCTTTCACCCCATTGAATCTGTTTTTCTCTGTAGGCTCAAGAGTACTACAGATAAATTAGGTTGAAAGGAAATGTCTGCAGTAAGGCTGTTACTGGGTGCAGGATACATCCGCATTTTGACGGAATTGTATTGCTTTGGAGAGCACTTCGCAAGAAGGCTGGGGCCTAGCACGTGAGACTGGGACAGCACGTGTTTAAATGAGTAAGAAAAACTGTAGTTGGCAAGATTTTCTTTTTTAATGGTAAGGTATTGTTGAAAAGTCTGAGCATAACATACCCTTTCCTTTAAGCAGTGATCTCATTTAGAGTATTGGTCAAGTCTGGAACTGTTCACAACTTCTTTGAGATTTGCTGGGTTTTTTTGGTCTCAGTGGCTGCCTGGGATCCAGTCACAGTTTTGGTGGAACTCTTGGTGAACTTAAGCAATATTGGCTGTGTTCAGACAGGCTCAACTTGACATTTAGTTAGGTTTTCAAATAGAACACAAATAATTGTTTCCCTTTAGCTGGCTTTAAAATTTTTAAAGTAAGATGGATGAAAAGAAAATATAATTTTGTACTGAGTTCTCTCATCCTGTGCATAAGCTAATTAATGCTGCATGTTGATGCTCTCTTGCTCAGGGAATAAATTATGTTGATAGAAATGGTTGTGTCTAAATTGACCTGAATAATTAGAAACATAAAAATGGTTTCACTTTATTGGAGTCTCACTTGTACTGATCACTTAACAGTATGCAGGTGTTTGTTTTCTTAACAGAATACTATTAGAATTGCTATTTCTAGTATAGTTTTAAAGATAAATTACCCTGTATGTTTCCTTTGCTCTGCCCTAGCTGACAAAGTAGTGAGTCAGTAATTTCAGCTAGATGGAACTCTTGCATGGTCTCTGGATTACTCCATTGTTAAGCAGTGTCCTCATGTTGTTGTTCATACATTTTTTTTTTTCTGGAACTACTTAAAAATCTTTGTGCTGGCTTCTTTCTTAGTATGCTAGTAGCATTAGTGTGCACTTTCAGAACATCCCATAGGGTCTTAGGTGTTTTACAAGAATGCCAGGAGTTTCGAAAATAATTGCATATTGTGAAGACACTTTTAATCTGTGTCTCAATTTTTAATGTTCCCTATATTTTTTTTAATTCAGTACATAACTTGACCTTTCTTCCTTCTGTCCTTCTTGTGCTGTCACCAGGACTGTCAAGCTCTCTTTGATAGCAGGATTTGTGCCAGTTCTGATGGCTGTTTCTTTTTCAGCTGTCTGCAGTTGTCCCTTTGTCTTCTCATTGCATACCTGGAATGTGCAAGTCTGTCTGTCGAGCTACTTTTCCTCCTTGTTGAAAGCTTCTGCAGATTAACTTGTTCAGGACCAATCACAATCCTTTTACTTGCATCACATACGTTTTTTTCCATATTCCATCTTTTCACTCACTTTCTTACTGTGCCTTGGAGGCCAAGGTATAGAGGCATTAAGCAGTATTACTTTGATTCATACAAGAGCCAGTGTCAAAGCATTTCCCTTCTAACCTGTCACCTTAGGAGAGGCTCTGTAACTGCGTTTTGTTGTGTAGGTCTTCCACTTTGTGGTCTTGGTTATCTGTGTTTTAGATCACTAATGTAGTAAATTGCTTTGAAAATTCCAAGACTACCTTACCAGAAGTTAATCCTGAGGTTTTTTATGAGGTTTTTTGTTTGATTGGTATTTTACCACAAAGTTCTTACCCATAACTTTGCATAAATCCAGAGATACTCTACAGCTTGATTCTCTTGGGCTCTGTGAGTCATCTTCTGGAGTAGCACCCTATCCTAGTTCATGCTGCAGACTTTCAATACAGTAATGGAGGGAATGACAGAAATGGACGTGCAAGTGGGGAGGGCTGCTAATGGAGAAATGCTGTTCTATGCTGGTTTAAATTAACAGTGAAAAGAGACTAAGACACTAGCATTGTTTAGCCTGTTTCTGCAGACTCAACAGACAAAGTGTTCTTAAAGTGAGGACATCAGAGTAACCATCAAGCTCTCCTTGATCCTTCCTACAGGTAAACTGCAAGAGTGAGTAGTGTTTTGTTCTGACAAGTAAGGTGGTTGACTGAAGATAGGCCCTCCAGCCAGTTTGTGCCTTTACTCATAAAGAAATTTGGGATGTTCTAGCAGTCTGTGTAATAGTGTTTGCATATGCTGGATTCAACAGCAGCTATTAACTGGTTATTGTAAAGCTTTTTTGAGTATACATGAGTTAGTGCTGGTTTTTTGTGCATGTTCATAAGGTATTTGAGTAGTTGAAGAAAAACAAGCCCTTCCAATTAATATTGAAGGAAAGGTAAAAATCAGTAAAGAGGGAGCAGTAAGAATTGCAGTTATTCAAACTAAAAATTAAATATTTTTTGGGTATTGAAATTTTTTTTTGCTCAGTTCTGTATTTTAAAGTGAAATTCAACATTTAGTATGTCTGAGCTATTGTCTTTCATAGAGCCCTGAAACAGTGATGATTTTTTAAATTTTATTTTTAAAGCATTTATCAACACTCTTCACACAGAACCAACAGCTTATCCTTGCTCAATTACCATTGTAACTGTGTGAGTCAAAGTATATAAACCACACTGTGTATTTAACAAAGAATAACTTCATTACAAGCTGAAACTAAAGTTCTGGTTTACACTTTCCTATATTGAGGATATAAAGGATATAGAACTCAGCCATGGGATTCTGATTGTATGCACGGTATTGTGAAAACGTGTTAACATCTGCTTGTCCAAATAGCACCATGTAGTAATGGTCATATGCTTCCACTGCACTGTTTCTATCCAGGAGGAACAAGGGAAAATACTGAATTAAAAAGCATGTTTTGAAGTCTCCTGGTGTGCATCTCTTCAGGAAAATCTTCAAGGGCAAGTTTGTGATCCCTTGGGATTTAATTAGAAGCTTCCTATCAGTTGTGGCCTTTGAGGCTGGAATCATTGCATGGTTCAGCTTCAGTTGCACCTGAACAATGGCAGCATGCTGGAGGAGGCAAATGTGTTTAATATCTGGTGTCTTGCCGCTTAGATCCAGGGTGCTGATTTTCTTGTAATATCACCTTCATGTAATAATACCATTTAGAAGTATGAAGCTTAAACAGGGCAGATATACGTGCAGTGATTTTTTTTTGTGGTGTGCTGTCTATAAGTAGAAATAAAATCTATATATGAAACTGTAAAATACGTGATTTCTTCAATGAAGGGATGCACAGGTATGAATCAAAGCAGGTGGTGGAAAGGCTTTGACCAGAACTGTGATGCACCAGAGGTTTCTCTGTAGTAGCATATGCACCTGAGGTGGAAAGCTTTCCTATTCTGTCACCTCATCTTGATTCTGTCTCAATGCTGCCAGGCTTGAGCCTCAGCTTCGGTTCTCAGTTAAAACATTAGCAGCTGAGAACA
>VZTU01010371.1:0-20004 GCA_013400835.1 Zapornia atra
CCAGGGCTAAACCACCACATTCATCTGTAGCAAAGCATTATCAAGCATGTGATCCCAGTGCACCACCAAGGAGGACAATTGCCATCTTGTTTGCAGCATCCATACTTGAAAACACCTAGGACCTCTCAAAAGTTTGACTGCGAAACTGCTAAATAAGTCTTCTCAGAAAATAGTTATTTTGCTAAATAGTATTCCTTTTCACTCTTCAACATAGGGTAATGAATCTCTTTCATATAGATAGAAATAATACAAACTGCTCTTTGAAGTCAGTGCAGAATTCTTTGATTTAAAATTCCCTTATGCTATTCTAGTGTGATTTCAGAACAACTAGACAGATAAATGTCCTCTAATTTCTAAGGATATAAAACTGTATTTGGGCTAGAGAGGTGGTAGAAACTCTATGTCATTAAATAAAAAATACGAATAGGAACTTCTCTGTAGTACTGTGTATTTCATATTTCAGTGTTAGGAAAAAAAATTCATCTATTTTTTCATCTCTTCTCTCATCTAAATTAAAGCATACTCTTATTCTTTTAAAAAGTAGTTGTCAGTGATTTGATCTGAATTGTATGTTAAACATCAGGGGTTTATATGTGTAGTACTCTCAGTAAGTTTTATACTGTCACTTTTTTCCACTTTTACTACTGGATTCATTATTTATGTTTATTGCCAGTGTATTCTATTACGTTTTTGAGTGATAACACCTAATGCAAAACTCTCACAGTAAAACCCCCCACTGGCTTCAGCAGGCTTTAGCCTGTGATAAACAGCTGGAAGATGGGTTATGGTCTGTATGCCTGACTTTAAGAGGTCCCGCGTTCCATTGTTTGCAAACCAAGCAATATCTGGGTTTGGACTGTGTTCTGCCATGTCTGTAATAATTTTTCTTTGCTCCTTTCAGGGACCCAGAATGATAACCACATTGCTGTCTACACAGTTACAATAGCAAGAGATTTTCCACTAAAAATTTACTCCAAGATTTTTTTCTAGACTCCCATCTTACTGACATTCTACCCTCTCAGACTTACCTTCTTTTTTTTCAAGGGTATCTTGATTCCCTTCTAGTTTAATTCTTTGATGTTACTCAGTTCAGGACTGTGTGCGAAAAATGAAGATCAAATTAATCCCAGCATATACATCTACTACCCATCTGCCTTTCAAGGATGAGGCATTTCTTAACAGCCTGTTACTAAGAGCTGTGTCATTTTTGCAAGATTTGATTTGGCATTTGTGAATAAGGCTAGTTTTCACGTCACTCAGCTGTCAAGCTGCTCTGTTGTGATGTAGCAGAAGTATTGTTTTTCATATAACCTGTATTAATTGAACAAGAGACCAAACCTGTTCTTGATCAGCTTACTGAGATAAAAGGACATTTTGTCTTAGTACAGAAAGGCAGAGGAAAATAACTAAAATTGATTACCCTGTTTATCGCTGACTCGATTTGTTGGTTCCCTTGGCAACTGACATTGAAGTAGATGAAGTTACTAGTAGCCTGAAGGAGATCAACACAGAAGATTTCTATTTCTATCAGCCACATTAACTGTATTTTGATTGTTAGAAGTATGGAGAGAAAAGTGCAACCTTCGTGGAGGGATTAGATTCTTGTCACTCCAAATGTAGCTAATCTGACTTAATTATTTTTTTAAAATTTTTGAATCATATAATGTCAAGAAAATTGGACAATATTGTGTTGTACTACTGTATCATTATTGTTTTGTTGTCTGATCCAGAGAGTAAGCAAAGTTCAGTCAGTATTTTGTGTGGAAATCCACTAAGAAAAAGCCCTCTCTAGTGTTTCAGTGAGATGTGTATTTTTGCATATTACTTCTACAGCCTGTTAGGTATTTGACATAAAATTACTGCATTTGAGTTTTGGTGTGATTTAATCTTTGTTGTGGAAAGTGCTTGAAAATCCTGTGAAACTCAGAAATGGTGATTTACAAGAATAGGAATCTTTCCATAGGCTGTCATACACAAATCCATTGGATGGGAGAAAACATGATGGAACATAGTGGCTATAGATTTCCCGCAAAGATGTGGATTTTCCACCATCTTGAACACCTGTTTGTGTGCAGCTCTCTCTCTTCAATGTAGTTTTACTTTTGAATGCTCTGTCCTAAGCCTACAGGAGGTATGACTGAGAGGTGATATTATTTGTTCTGTTTACAAGATGTTGTTCAAGAACTATACTACATTTCCTCAGGAACATATTCTCACATGCTATGCTTTACTGCTAGAGGTTTTCTCTTCTGCCCCAAGTCAGCACCTTACTTAGGTCTTTATTTTTGAGTTCCAATCGAATTTACCCATGAGGACCAGAGCTGGGATCTGAAGATTTTCATGTCAGTATTCACCATTCTCCTTTCTTCCCTCAAGACAGCTTATATGAAAAATCAAATGACGGTGAAGCCTTTTAGGTTTGTTTTCAGACACTTTGGACAATCGGAGCATGAAAACCAGAGAACCAGGGAGCCAGACCCTGGCTCTCTGTGGCTATGTCTGTACTTTGGGATCCGGGAAGCCTTCCCAGTTTCCAGACCTGGACACTTGCCCTAAGCACATTGACTCTCTGTAAGACAAAATCTGCCTGTGCAGTTTTCCATACACATACACGTACATACATTCTGTTTCTAAGGAGAGTATCTGGGCACGTAGGCCAGCAAGGAGACCTAGCATGTTCCCACAGTACACCTCATCTGCATTGTGTGGCTTGCCAAAAAGCACACTTAGGATACAATCTAGACATACTCAGAATTACTTTTTTTTGCTGTTGTTTTCTCTGAATTTTAAGTAAAGGCATCTATTCCCCCATTGGGATACTAAGAGCAATAACATATATATACATGCATAAAAACCCTTCAGACATTTTACAGAGCAGGGAATAATTGTCTCTCAGAGGTTTCTGTATGGCTCTGTTTCAGAAAATTTTAGAGTATTTCCAGTTAATATAGTTCAAGGGAACAGGATTCTTACACACTGAATGGAAAGCATTCAGTTGCCCATAAGAAACATATGCACTGCTGGCAGTAATATAGCAGCAACTGCAGTCATATTTGGCAGGCTTGGATTTTTCTTGTTGTGTAGAAATATTTTCTCTCCTATTCTGTTTCCCTCTGCTGTTGAATATGGGTCTAAGATTTTGTAGACTTCACAGTGGACTTTCTTGACTACAGTTTTGAAATCTGCTACCTGAGGAGCTGCCCCCAACTAATAAAACTAGAATTAAAATAAATCAAAACATTAATTCCATTTTTCTCTTTTGGTGCTTTTTAAAAATAATTATGTTTAAATGAATAAATTGCCTCAGAGCTTTTCTCTACGTTCAGTATTGAGTGCTTACATATTAACAGCTGCACACAGAGTAACCTTTTAAAATAGGGTTTTATTTAATTAAGCCATACGCTAGCGAGAAATCCTAACCCACTCAGTTGTAAATTGTCACAGTTATGCAGTGTGCTTTCTCCTGCCGAAATCTTATTTGCTTGGTGTTCTGCCACAGGGTATATAACTGGAACAAAGCAAATTCTCAGGCTTAATGAGGAAGAAACTAAAAGACCATGAAAGCCTATTTTGTTGGCTGGTTTGAGCTCACCAGAAAGATTGGCAATATGGAGAGTTCTGTTCCTGAGCCGAGCTCATACAGAAAACAGTCACAGAGACACTTCAAAGTGTGCTGAGACACAGAGACTGAAACCATCCCATCTGGGAGCAATGTCCTAGCAGACTGCAAAAGATTAAAACACGGAAGGCAATCTTGGCACTGGCATATTCGTTCTGCCTACCTGATTTTCCTCTAAGCTTTCTTTCGTGGGTGTGCAGAAATAAAGAAAACAGAACATAGAACAGAAGTAACATACTGCTTTGTAAGGTCACTTTTCTCTGTTTTAAGCATCAACAAATCAACAGCAGAAGTTATTAATATCACAAAGACAACAATAGGTTTGTGAAAATAAATTGAAATACAACGAAGATGTAATGGTGCTGCCTTCTTGAATATAGTGGAAAAAATTTTTTGCCCACTTCTCTGGGGACAAGATTTGTCCTTCATTTTTGGAATGACTATTTTAAAGTTATGTTTTCTTTGCCCACATATCTGACAGGGAAATCTTATCATCAGAACTTTCCACCAGTGTCCTGTGCTGTATATAGGATATTGAGCTTCCCAGCTACTGCTCTTTCCAGACCAGGAAAATAAAAGATGTGCCTTCAGGGATTCATTGTTTTTATTTAGCCTGATCCTAAGCATGATGAAGTCAATGAATCATTTTTTCTCTAGTAGAATAAAATACTTCCTTCTATGAGAATAAGTTACATATGAAAAGCCTCTGCTGTGGACGAAATGTCCACTCTATTTAGTCAAGCAAGATGCAGAGAATTAAAATTAATTCAGTTATTTCCCTCTAAGGATATTTGTGTGATGCTCTAGTTTTAAGCTCTGAGAATAAATCTAGTTAGCACTGCAACAGACAATTCAGAAATTCAGCTTGATATGTGTATTAATATTACAATACATGTTGATCAGCATTCAAGGAGCTTCCTGGGGTTTATTACATCACTGGCCCTCCAACTCTGGAACGATGACATTGTGCAGCCTCTGGATTTCGGTTCCTCAGCACTTTAATAATGCATTTCTTCCTCTACCCGTTTGTCATTAGTTCAGCTATAGAAATTTTTTCATTACTTATATTCTTTCCATGGTCTCTATCTGTATTGCTTAATGTAGATCTGTTTTATGAGA
Source organism: Zapornia atra (assembly GCA_013400835.1). Lineage (NCBI taxonomy): Eukaryota > Metazoa > Chordata > Aves > Gruiformes > Rallidae > Zapornia > Zapornia atra. The sequence goes on from VZTU01010371.1 coordinate 4,739, forward strand.
TGTTCAGTTAAGTATCTTTTTATTTTTTCCAAGTTTTTATAATTTGGCGTTGTTTGAAAAGAAGCTCCTGATATCTTTCTAGCTAGTTTCCAAGGACAAAGAAGTTTAGTCAGGAGAATTAATTCTATGGATCATGTTTCTGTTATTTTGGGTCCTTCATTATGTAAGACTTTAAAAGACTGGAAAACAATAACATGATTGTCAATAATATGATTTTAACTGTGACTAAGCAGATATTTGCTTTTGCTGCTCAGGAACAATAAAGTGGTTTCCCTTGATTTAAAAGTTGAGTTACTAGCTATCAAGATTTCAAGATAAAATAATCCTCTTTATTTTCCTGTGTCTTCTCTTCACATTTCACAACGTGACTTCTGCTCCTGAACACGTTTCTGAATGGAGAGTAACATATTGAGAGACCTCTGGTTTTGCTTTGCAGTCAAGCTGCAAAAACTGGCAGTGACTGCTTTGCAATGGACACAGATTTGGGACATGCATCTGTCTGTTCAGCGATGAGATAAAAAATGAGAGTTGTTTTTTCTGTCATAAAATAGCTAGTCAACAAGTGTCATCATCACAGACAAACCACATGTTAATGATTGGAAAAACCTTCAGTATAGTTCACTGTGTGGATATCAGCACCCTTCACCTGTACTTTATCAGCAAAGTATTAAAAAAGACATTTTTTTAGTCTGGAATTGCATTCCATAAGAGAAACATAATTTTATGCGTTCTACCATTGATTGTTCAGATGAAAAGCATAAAACACTCATGTAGCTGGGAAAAGCAAGTTGATGAAATTCAGCGTTCTGTGCTTTTTTCTCAGGGCTGTTGTGACTCCACATCCATGCCGCCCAGTGCAGACAGATGGATGCCCACTCTGTTCACACACAGTCTGAACTAACAAGTACAACTTAAGAGTTAAATAGAACAACTGCATAGTGCTCTATTGTGTCAAATATTTAAGCAAGAAAGATGACTTTTCATCTGCTAAAGTCATAGCAATGTGTTAAGTTCAAGGTATGTGTCCTCAGGAGATCAGTAGTGCAACAGTAGATCAAGGAGTTTGCATTAATTCAACTCAGCTAAAATGTATTCCAAACCTTAGCCTGAAACAGTTCTGGAATGATTATATTTAGTGCCAACAGTATGCTTAGTCAAAAGCATCACTGGTTACACATGAGAGATGTAAACTGAGATTAGAGATATCATTGAAAAAATTCCTCTGTGGAATGAAAAAAAGATGATTTTTTAGGATTTTATCTGTTGTTTTGGGCAATTTATCCAGGTCATGCTCTGGAAAAACAAAGACATCTTGAACTTTGTGAAGATTTATGGAGTATAGGTACTGCAAGAACCTTGGCAAAATGCTTGTTCTCATAAGAGAGCTCACTTTTCCAATAAATATTTGCTCTCAAAGGGCAACAGGTTCTCTAGACTTTGGTGTCAGGGTCCTTTCTAAACTGTGTTGTATAAAGGAGTCATTTCAACATAAGTCTGAGTGTTGGTTGCAATTATTTTTTCCTCATAGTGGATACATTTGAATAGCTTGATGTTTACAATCCCAGTTTTAGAACATGCTGTTGTGGTTTAACCCCAGCTGGTAACTGAGCACTACACACCCACTTGCTCATCCCTCCCTCTGCAAGGGGATGGGAAGGAGAATGGAAAAAAATTATTAATGAATTCTGATGAAGACAGTTAAATAGGATAAGAAAGGGAGATTAAAATAATAATAGTAGTAGTAGTAACAATAATAATAACAAAACAAGTGGTGCACAAATGAAATTGCTCACCATGTGCAGAAGGGAAAATAGCCCAACCTGAAACCCAGTCTGTTTCCAAGCAGTGAATGCCACCTCCCGTCTCACCTTCCCAGTTATATCCAGGTCATGACATTTCATGGTATGGAATATCCTTCTGGCCAGTCTGGGTCAGCCATCCTGGCTGTGCTCCCCCAGATTCTTGTGCACCTGGCAGGTCATGGGAAGATGGAAAATCCTGGACTTAGGATAGACATGATACCTACCTATCAGCAACTAAAATCATCAGGGTGTTATGAACATAATTCTCGTACAAAATCCAAAACTCAGCACTATACCAGCTACTAGGAAGAAAAATAAATGTCTCAGCTGAAACTCAGCTACATGTGTATTTCAAAACAAACACTGTAGACTAGGAAGTTTAAAGAAGAGCAAGTAGCTATGAACATTATCGAACTGTATTTCATGCAGGCTAGCAAGCAGAATGAGAAGATGTTAGGAATATTTCTTTACAGAACAGGTAGGAAATCTTTTGGTGCGTCTAAGCAACTTTTAGGTTCTTTTTCTGGGGAATCAGTGAGAAAATACTAATACTGTCCCTGTTTAATTGTCCCTGTGCAAGCCAGTAAGACCTGTTGTGTTCCCTGACTGCTCTACGTGTTTCTCATCCCTTTGCAAATAAAGAGGTATGTCAAGCAATATGAAGGGTTTTGTAGTGGTCAGTTGATAAAACTTCTATTTAAAAAATGGCTATTTTTCTTGGGTTCTCTTCTTCCAAAGTCTGTTGGAAATCTTCAATTACCCAAAATAAAATAAAAACAAATATATGGGCATAAACTCTATACAAATACATCTAAACCTTTCATAGGTCAAGAAGAAAAAAAGGCATTTAAATAAAAATGATATACCAGTGTATAGCTAAAGACTATGCAAGGAAAGGATAAATGTAGGCTGGAAATTACATTTCTAGACACAATGGAAAAAATCTTTACAATATCCTACTGGTTAAGGGTTAAAAAAAAAACATTTTCAGCATGTGACATCTTTGTAAGTATGTGTGTTCAGGTATAACATGATAATAGGTGTATTGGATTTAAAAATTAAAGTTTATAATGCAAGGTGCTGCTGCTAATGGTATTTACATTTTCTAAAGCAAATAAATTATTGCTGCAATTCATCACTTGCATAGGCTCTTCAAAAGCCTTTGATACTTAGGGCCTTAGTTGAAGTCAGCACTCTGCAGAGAACAAACCTGAACCTGATGTAGTTAATTATATTGTCCTTTCAATCCTGATGTACATCAGGATGAAAATGGAAAACGGTCAGTTCATTCTGAACTTTTTAAATTCATCTTTCCAGCTCTCATTTCATCTGTCCCAATTATAATTCTGGTTCTTTCTTGCAGTCATATTGCTATGGTGGAATATTGCCACAAAGCAGCTGATAAGTAGCCTGTTTTAGTAATTCTGAATATTTTATGTATTCTCGAAGGCAACTGCATCCATACTGCATAATACAGAAAGCTGTATCCACATTTGTCTAGATACTGTGTTTGCAATAGAATGACCTTGGAAGTGTTTTGAATAAAATAAAATAAAGGTTAACATTTTCAATATATAATAAATGTTGCAGAACAGGTGGAGTGGAAACACACATGTAAACCTACACACATTATGGTGGAGCTTTGATGAGATTTTAAACAAAATATTTGAACTGGTAAAATCAATAGTTATTCTATGAATTCCATTTTTTTTGTTGTTCCAGCAACAATGAACATGCCACGTCAGGTTAGTCATTATTGGGCAGGAGGTTAGCTATCTTAGCAAATCTTGCAGGGTGAGACTTTACACATGCTGGTGTTCTGCATTCCTGTGAAAGCTTCCACACACTCCCTCTTCCATACCAGAGGTTGATTTCACCAGGATGTCTTATGGTATATGAGTTTAATCAAATTAATAAATGCAATGGGCCATGCTCTATGTAAAGTCGATGAACTGTTTTGCCAAATTACAGTCACTCAGGAGAAATTTATGAAGAAATCTCCATGCTACAGTCCATCTTTCTGAAAAGTTACTGAGTAATCCACTTCTAAAAAGGAGACAGAGTCTATTTATTAACATAACATTTGAGGTTCTTGAGCAAGGGACTGACAAAGGTCCTTTTATGTATTTTCATCACAGTCAAGTGAACAGTCATTTGTACTTTGTATCATTTTTCTTCTCCATTTTGTTTGGACAGCAGATTTCTTTCTATTGCAGGCCCAGCACTCAGAGCAACCTTCTCACTGTGCACATTCAACAGGTCATCACTGAGATCTCTTTTCAGAGGGACTGAACATCCCCTTTTTGCCTCTTTAGCTCTCTGTTGTTGAAGTGCCAATTTTTTTTATTACTTCTGCTGCTCAGAACTCGATGCTGTGATGCTGGTGAGACAAGATGGGCAGAATTGATTTTTGAGGCCAGCGCTCTTTGAATGGCAAGCTTGTGCCTTCCTGAGCATTTCTAAATGTGTGCTTTACTGCTCTTTGGTTGTCTTCAGGGCGTGCACAGCTCAATAGTCCGAAACTGAGAGGCACATCAGACTTAATCTTTTACAATGCAGGTTTATCCCTATGTAACACCTGAGGGAAGGATTGTTTCTGTTTTTCCATTGGCTTCATGAGCTTGGCTGCCTTCAACTTATTAAAAGATTTTATTTTCAGGTATGCTTGTTTCCTACAGAAAAAGCGCCAGGCTTGGCCTCACAAGCATCTGCAATGCTGCTTTGATGATAACCATGCTTTCAAACAGGAAGAACTAAATCTGTTACATTCTGTAGCTGCCAATTTTCACTTATTTGTTGGAACATGCATGGACTTGCAAATACAGCCTACGTTAATAACATTCAATAATACAGACTATCCAGGCTATTTTATATAACAGATTCTGTTAAACCACTTTAAAAAGAGGTTGTTCACATTTTATATTGTCTTCTTTCCCAAGTTTTCCTGCTTTTCCCTAATTTGCTTCATAATTTTGCATTTTGCTCTCCACATGTTTGTATTGTGATATATTACATGTAAAAGTAGATACTTTATTTCAGGTACTCTTACTAAATTGTGGACTTTCTTAGCTTTCTATCAGCTGCTCTAATACTATCTACAGGGACTTGTCAGGGATCAGCTATTCTATAAATGAGAACATCTGGTCTGTTCAGTTACTCACTGCATAAATGCTGGAATTTACGTTAATCATTTCTACAACAAAACTTTGTTCACTTTTCATAAGCAAGAATTCCTTCTGCCTGGCACCTCCTCTCGATGTACAGAAATTTCTGTGGCTTTGTTTACTTTACTATTTAATCCCTCCATGAGAAAACCTTTGGTTGAAAATTAGGATTTCCTCATACAATTAACTAAAATGCCTGAATGTAGAACTAACTCAAATGTTCAGGTACACTTCTCACATTCTTCTCACAGTGAAGTGCTTTGTACAGCAGGCAATATACCTAGGCAGAAAGCTCTATTCATGTTTTCATGTTGTTTACTGCTCATTCAGAGCTAGCTCAAGTACCTCTGTGTTGTGCAACAACCTCATTTTAAGCTTTATTTTCTAACAAAATTTGCTGTTGATTAAAAATAGAATCGTTGGGGTTGGGAGGGTTCTTTAAAGCTCATCTAGTTCAACCTGCCTGCAATAATCAGGGACATCTACAACTAGATTGGGTTCCACAAAACACTGACCAACCTGACATTCAGTGTTTGCATCTACAACTCTGAGCAACCTGTTCCACTGGCTCACCACCCTCATCACAAAAAATGTCTTTCTTATATGTAGTTTCAATCTGCCTTTCTTTTAGTTTGAAACCATTACCCCTTGTCGCATCACTCCATGCCCTATTAAAAAGTCTGTCCCCATCTTTCTTACAGGCCTGCTTTTGGAACAGGAAGGTCACTATAAGGTCTCCGTGGAGCCTTCTCTTCTCCATGCCGAACATCCCCAGCCCTCTCAGCCTGTCTTCAGAGGAGAGATCATCCATCTCATCATCTTTGTGGCCCTCCTCTGGACTTGCTTTAACAGGTCATTGTCTGCTGAACTGGGGTCCCTCATCTTTTGATGAAGCCCAATGTGCATTCAGTCCAAAAAGCCAACCATATCCTGGGTTGCATCAAAAGAAGCATGACCAGCAGGTTGAGGGAGGGGATTCTGCTCCTTTACTTCGCTCTCATGAGACCCCACCTGGAGTACTGCATCCAGCTCTGATGTCCACAGTACAGGAAAGATGTTGATCTGTTGGAGCGAGTCCAGAGGAGGTAGTCTGGGGGCTACAGGGTTGGATTCTTTCAGAAGCTGCTAAAAACTTCCCCTAGGTCCAACAGAGCCAATACCAGCTGTCTCCAAGACAGACCTGCTACTGGCCAAGGCTGAGTCAGTCAGCAACAGTGATAGCACCTCTGTGATAACTTATTTAAGAATGGAAAAAAAACCAAACCAAAAACGTGGCTTTTTCAGTCAGAGAGAAGAGTGAGAATATGTAAGGAACTTAGTAGACACCTAGTTCAATGAAGAAGAAAGGGGAGGATGTGCTCCCAGAGCCATAGCAGAGTTCCACCCTACAGCCAGTGAAGAAGTCCATGGTTAGGCAGGCTATCCCTGTTCAGCCTATAGAGGATGATGATGGAGCAGAGACCCACCTACAGCCTGGGGAGGAGCCCACACCAGAGGAGGTGGATGCCCAAAGGAGGCTGTGGCCCCATGGGAAGTCCGCACTGGAGTGANCATGCTGGACCAGGCTCCTGCCAGGACCTCTCCCATGGAGAGAGGAGCCCACAACAGAGCAGGTTTGCTTGCAGGACTTGTGACCCTACTGGAGTACCCACTCTGGAGCAGTCTGGTCCTGAAGGTCTGCCCCCCATGGAAGAGACCCATACTGCAGCAGTTCATGAACTGTAGATTGTGGGAAGGAATCACTTTGGAGTTAATGAAGGACTGTCTCCTGTGGGAGGGACCCCATGCTGGAACCCAGGAAGAGTGAGGAGTCTTCCCCCTGAATAGGAAAGAGCAGCAGAGACAATGCATGATGAACTGACCACAACCCCCATTCTTCATCCCCCTGTGTTACTCAGGGTTGTGGGGAGAGAGAATTTGGGAGTAAAGTTGAGTCTGGGATAAGGGGAGGGGTGGCTGGAGGTGTTTTAAGATTTGGCTTTATTTCTCATTACTCCAGTCTGTTTTATTTGTTAATAAATTATTTCTTTTATAAGTTCAGCCCGTTTTGCCCACGATGGTAATTTGTGAATGATCTCTCCCTCTATTCCCTCGACCCACAAACCTTGTGTTGTGTTTTCTCTCCCCTGTCCAGCTGAGGAGGGGAGGGACAGAGCAGTTTTTGTGGGCACCTAGCAGTTCAATGATAAGGACTAGTTTGGGTGATGGGAAATCTACACATTTCCATAAACAATAATGCATTTTAACATGAGGTTTAACCCAGTGCTCGATAGGCTGAATAACCACCTGACAGGTCTTTCCTCCGTGCCTTTTAAATTTTATTTTAGACAGTACAAGAGGCTGACATCCAAGACTTTAGCTGGTACCTGCAAATGTGTAAGCACAGGTATGTTATCAGAGAATGAAGCATTTCATACATACCCCACATTCCTATTTAATTCATCATAATCTCACAATACTAGGGACATAATCTAGATTTTTTTCTGTTGCACCTCTCATTTTCTGTTTTTAATTGTCTATCGTATACATTTCTGCAACTCTGAACCATAAGAAATTATGGAAACAGTAGTCTTGAAGGAAAACAACACTAATATTTTGATTTGTCAATACTAAGTATCTCTTGTGATATAGAATGTAATAAAACTAGTTGGACATCTTTCCTAAACCCTGAGTATTTCTGGTTAAACCATAGAAGTTTTTTGGTTGTTTCTTTTTAAATTAAAGAGCAGTATTTAAAGGTGTTTCTGACTGGTCAGCCCTCCTTCTGACCTCAGTGGTTAAATTCATCCTTGGAAATACAGGTTCTTCATATCATGTTCTTTACATGCTATGTGTAGGAGCCTGGGTCTCCTTCCCCGTCAATGGTCCTGGGGGAGTGGAGAGGAAAAAACTAAGCCTCTGTGTGTGAAGGTAAAACTATGATGTGATTTGTTACCAGTCATCTGATTACAGGAAGCTTCTGCCTAGGTTTGCCAAGGATGTGAGCCCTGGACTTGCCCACAACCTGTTAGTGCAATGGTTGTGTAATACTGCTGCAGCTGCGCGTTGTCTCAGGAGGCTGACCGGTGGTTTGTTGGAAATACAAAGCAGCTGATGGGATTGTACATCTTGCTTTTTCCTACTCAACATGTCTTTGGATGTAGGCAAGCTTCATGTTCTGGAGCACCTGATTTCTGCTCTTCTCTTTTGGTTGCTCCTTTGATCACCCCCACTTCACTCCTGATCCCGCTGCTGTCTCAGCTCCCTCATTCCTGGTGTCTGACTCTTCTCTCAGTGCTGGGGTACTTGGTTGTTCCTTTTTCCCTCTCATCTGCTTGCTAAAATGATTCTATTTCATAATTCTATCTATTGGACACCCTTCCTATCCCTCATGGCTGTCTAGATATTTGACTTCCAGCCTGGCTTCCCCTTGATTTTGATCTGATTAACCATGTTGTTGTCTAAAGCATGCCTCAGAGCTTTTATGATCTCTTTGGCCTGATGAAAATACCTACTTCCTGTCTCCACTGGTGAGACTGGGGACCCTCCCAATGATAATTTTATCACTGTTTTTTTGCTTATGTTCAGGTGAATCAATATTTCTCACAGAAAGATACTTCAGTTTAGGTTTTTTGCTTGACTCCACCCAGAGCACAGAGGCCTTGATTAAACTGATATTTTACCAAGAAAATTGCTTTTTTCAGACATGTAATCAAGTAGTATTGATTACCTGAAGGAGAAGACCTGGAGTCCTCTCATCATGTTTCAGGGTGAAACTGTCTCAGACCATTAGCAATCCTGTACCAAGAGCAGGATTTGGCAACTTCCATCATGTCTGCAGCTCATAAAGGTCAGATGCTATTAAAAGCATGTCTTTGTGGCTGCAGGTGTCCATGAGTTTATTTTCATATTTATTTCATGGGGACAAGACACTACAGCGGTTTTCACTTAAAGAAAACAGTGGCCATGGCAGAACCAATTCTTTTAGTCTCCTCTCACTTCGAATGCCAAGGGATATGTTGGTAAAGGAGCTTAAAATTAAATGTGATTCTGTTGTAATATGACAGGGTTTTCATGATTTTAGATGAGATTCCTAATGAGATCCATCCTGTCAACGGATTTGGACCCTCACCACAAGAAGTTCTCAATTTGCATGAACAGGATCACCTTAAATGAACTTGTACTTGCGAAAAATTGCAAAGGTCAGAGTCCACCCGAGCTGGCAGTCTCTTTATCGGCTGCCTGATTACTCTTTTACTCTTTTGTTTGCTAAGGCATCGAGTCAATGCCGTATAACTTTGCCATAGTAGTTGAAGAAGAGGAACATACTGTACTAATAAATAGTAATGTCTGAGTTGCAGACAGAGCTGTAATGTTTGAGGAGAAAACAAAATCTATAGACAGAAAAAAAATGTTCTGTGTAGTTTCAGATAGGATTTAACAGATGCTTGTATTTTTCACTTGCAAAGCTCACCATACAGGACTATATATCAAGCTGTTGGCTATAGAAAATAGTGTGAAGTTTGAGTTTGTTTCTCTAGTACTGAAAGGAGCTAAGTTTCATGGCAAATGGACATGAGAATTTCCTAGGCACAAATAAAAGTTCTTTCAATAATGCACCAAACAACAACTTTTATACCTGAGGCAGGTTTTGCAGAAATTGTTACTGTTGGCTGCTCTTGGAAGTTATATTGACAGATGTCAGTCCTCAGCTTCATAAAGTCACCTCTGCTCTCTGAGGTAGTTTTGATCTGTGAGATTTCCTTTTTGTCTTCTTTGCCTCATAGAATTAAAAGAGGCAGCACTATCAATGATGAACTATTTGTACGGATCCTTGTTTCATTTAAGCAGCAGTCAGATCAAGGGTTGATCGTGTGACACAGCTATAGTAAGTTGTTGGAACATTGTTACCCCATCTGACCCAGCCCTGTTTCCTCTGACATAGTCTGGAAAATACAAAACCCCATCATTCTCTGCCCAAGTGTCAGGGTTTGGACTCATGAACATGTAGTTACGTGATAAAGTATCTTGTCACTCTGTTGCAAAGCATGAACAGGTGTGTTCTTCTCTTTCATGGATGGGTAAGCAGGCTTAAGGTACCTCATGTTTTTCATGAGACAACAAAGCAATTTATCACAGAGAAATTGCCTGTATGTTGAAACTTTATGTGTAACACCTTAACATTTCTTTCAGTATCTTAAAAGCAAGTAATGTTCCTCTATGGAAAAGCATCTCCTCTGAATGAACACAAATTCACTCATGGAATGGTGAAGCAGATCTCCAGGGCAGAGGAAATTCACGGTTACTTCAGATGCAGTATAAGGGAGGTTCAAAAGAAAGATGGGCTCGCTCTCTTTAATTTATTCTTAACTTCTGTTTCACAAACACAAACTATTTCCCTAAAACTATTTCTCAATCCCTTTTTTTTAGGTGGCAATGTTATCATGGCATATCAGGGCATATATTATCTATTTTATTTCCTCCTACATAAGATGCAGTGCGCTCTTACACTCCTCAAGGCTGTTATGAAAAGTTAACATTGAGTATCTGTTAGGTATAGACTCTAAATGTGAGTGTACAGGTGGAAATATAGATCAGTAGTCATTTTATTTCTAAATTAAATTAGAAATCAATTACAGAAAAAACAATTTAAGACTAGAGTTAAGAGACTCAGGGAAGCTGGTAAAAATTGTACTACAAAGCCATTTCAGAAATAGTTGTTAATAAGAAATTAACTTTGGGCATTAATATAACCTTTTTGCCTTCTGTCACAGTGCATTCATGTTCTTTTCCATCTCCTCCAACACAACTTATAAATAAATCATATGCAGTTTGTATACAAAACAAATGTGACAAAGAAAACTTTAATCTCATTTTGCCAGACATTTAATATAGAACCACAGGCTGGTTTGGGTTGGAAGGGACATCACACACCATCCGGTCCCAACCTCCTGCCATGGACAGGAACACCCTCCACTAGACCATGTTACCCAAAGCCCCATCCAACTTGGCTTTGAACACTGTCAGGGAAGGGGCAGCCACAGCTTCTCTGGGCAGCCTTTGCCAGTGTCTTACCACCTTTGTGAATAATTTCTTCCTCATATCTTATCCTTAAGGCCATCACTGCTTATCCTTATCACTCCATATCTTTACAAAGAGTCCTTCCCCACCTTTCTTGTAGGCATCTTCCTTCAGGTTCTGGAAGCCTGCTATAAGGTCTCCCTGGAGCCTGGTCTTCTTGTGGCTGAATAAGTCCAACTCTTGATCTGTCTTCATAGGTGAGGTGCACCATCCCTCTCATCATCTTCATGGCCCTCCTCTGGACTCACTCCAACAGCTCCATGTCTTTCTTCTACTGGGAACCCCAGAACTGGAAGCAGCACTCCAGATTGGGTCTCACAAGAATTGAGTAGAGGAAGAGAGTCACCTCTATCAAGCTGCTGGTCACATTGTTTTTGATGCAGTCTAAGATGCAATTGGCTTTCTGGGCAGCAAGCACACATTGTCAGCTCATATTCAATATTTTGTCCACCAAGATACTAGAACTCAAAGTACCATTTGGTCTTCTCCAAAGCTGTGAAACTATACACCAAAGCTATCATATTGTTGTCTTTATTGATGTTTTAATTAATCTCTTGTAAATCAAAATATATAAAATATAAACAAACATACACAATTAGAAGTGCAATACATAAGATGCTGAAAGACTTTGCCTCTAAAATCTAAATAATTAGTCCTTCCATCCCAACTACTGTGAAGACTATGTTTTGCATTTATTATACTCTCACTATCTAACAGTTAATCATTAAAATCAACATTATCTGATTGTCTTGTTTAGAGAGACATGTACTGTAGTATTTATTCCAGAAACTCTGGCCTTTTAAAGAGATTGTACTCACCATGAATTTGAGGTACCTGTCTTTGTTTACATATATCAGCCTCAGCTTAACATGTAAAACATTCATCTTGAACTAGACCTATGAATCTGTTTTCACATCTTTCCTTACAAGCATTGTCATATATGTGGTGAAAGTCCACCCTAGCTCTTACAACAGTTTTCAGACTAATAACAGTTTATTACATATTTTTGGCTCTGCTATAAGAAAGATGTTTTTCTTATTACTTCTCTTCAGCTGTTCTGATAAATAGTACATAAAGTTTTGAACACAAAATTATAAAGGAGAACACCATTATTATGCTTTCTGTGGAGCTGAAGGAAATCTAAGTTGCCACCCCTGATTTCATCTAAGCGTCTTTGAAATTTTACTCCTAAGTGGCTTTGATGGAGCAATCTGCTTTTGAGATGAAAGACCCTGATAGAAACACAAGTTAACAAGATGTTCTAGTGTATTAAATCCAGCCTTTGAAATCTAGTGTATAACCCCAAGGCAAAACCATTAAAGTAGAAAAAAGTAGGAAAAAAATAACGTCACACTAATGCAAAAAAAAAAAAATCCTATCTGAAATATAGAGTTGGGAAATACCTATTATTAACAAATAGTAAAAAAAAAAGAGTCCTATTTGCCTTCACAAGATTATGACTGAAGACAACAGAGGAATACGAGACAAACCTAACAGACGTTGTGTTGTATGAAGATTAATGTTTGGATGGGAGGGGGCAGAAGGGGTTCAGCTAGTATCACCTGTGAGGCTTTAAGCTCAGAGCATAAAAGCAAGATCATGTTATGAAAGCACTAGTGTAGTGCTTCCTACTAAACCTTGCCATCAGAGATGTAACCTTTAAAAAACATTCAAGATGCTAATCAGAGGCTAAAGGTGGTCATGAAGCTGTAGCAGGAGCCATAGTAGAAACAGGTAAAACCTGGTATTTTTTCCTCAGTTCTGACTTTAGCATTTTGGGTTTCTTTGTTTATTTTTTGTGTAGGTATATTTGAACTACCTTTTAAATACCCAGCTGAGGCACTGCCTGCAATGCAGCTGAGGAAGCATAGTTTGAAAGCTGCAAGTACTATTTGCCCAAAAATTTTGAGCAAATGTTTGGATTGAAAGTGTGCTAAACTTCACTTTGCCATAGCTTCACTGCTAGAGTAGAAGATGCTTTGTTCACAACTACCTTGGATGTTCAGTCACAGCTGTGAAGTTATTGCTCTTTTCTCCTGCCCAACTGTCCTACTTGATATTTTTGTAAAACTTATGAAAGCTGAGATAAGCTAGCAGTGGAACATCATGCCTCACTCTATTCTGGTGCATCCATTTAGGATCGCACTTCGTCATTCCCCATCCACATCCCTGGGGCTCCACTTCTAGCATGTTTATTCCTCTGCTGGGAAATCCATCTCAAAAAAATGCAACTTCTAACAACTAAGTAGAACCCCAATCTGTATCACAGAGAAAGCCATCTTAGGTAATTTTTACTATTCCAATATTATCGTGTGTAAATACTTCCAGAAATGAGAGCTGGAGATGAAACAGAAGCTGCACTGGTTTGAAGAATGCCCTGTGAGAAACCACTATGGCTGCTCATGGTTCAAATGTCATCTTTCTTCCTCTCACTGGGATTTCTTTTTTAGCTGTGTGCTGCTCTGTATGTCTGCAAGTAGGAAGAACAACTTGCAGCGTGACTCCCAGTAGCTAAACTTGTACTGCCTCCCAGATTCTTTCATGATTTCTTTTTGCCTTTGGCTTGCTTACCAGTTCCATCACTTTATCTAACAAAAAGGAAGTTTCAGAAGTGGTGTAATCCCAGTTGATAACTGAACACCACACACCCACATGCTCACCTCTTCCTGTGCAAGGGGATGGGAGGAGAATGGAAAGGAAAAAAAAACAAACTTGGGTGAGATAAAGACGGTTTAATAGGATAAGAAAGGAAGTGATGATGATGATGATGATGATGATAGAATCATAGAATTGTTTGGGTTGGAAGGGACCTCACATATCATCTAGTTCTAATCCCCTGCCCTGGGCAGGGATGCCCTCCACTAGATCATGTTGCCCAAAGCCTCATTCAACCTGGCCTGAGACACTTCCAAGGATGATGATGATATTTGTTATTTCTCACTACCTGTGGGGAAAAAAACCCAAACAACCCAATTCCCAGTCTGTTTCCAAGCACTGAATATGCATACCAGCTCACTTCCCTAGCTATATCCAGAGCATGACATTATATGGTGTGGAATATCCCTCTGGCCATCCTGGCTGTGCACCCCCAGCTTCTTGTGCACCTGGCAGGCCACTGGAAGATGGAAAGTCCTTGACTTAGGATAGACATGACACTTACCGAGCAGCAACTAAAATCATCAGTAGTTATACTAAATCCAAAACTCAGCACTATACCAGCTACTAGGAAGAAAATTAACTCAGTTTCAGCTGAAACCTGGACACTGCTGCTAAGATTCAAAGACCAGCCTTTTGAGAAAGGCTGATTGAGCATCATTTCCACGTATTCTTAGATTTCACTCACTACTACACTCATGAGAATGGCATAATTAACAGTGGATAACACCAGCTATTTAAGTAAGCAGTATTTGCCAACATAACACTCAGCTAATTTATGTATGTTTGTTTTCATTACATATGTTGCAATAAATAGGCATGTGCATTATGAAGATTGATGTGCTACATTCTGATATTTTATTAGAACATACAGATCTCTCATGTTTCAGTTCTCTTGGAGCTTTAGCAGCATCTGAGAGAGTAACATCAGGAATTATACCTCATGATGTTGTTTTCATAAGGTCAAAGAAACATCAAAGAGGAAAAACATAAATGACAGCAGAGAACTAGTTATGTCTTGTTCAGACATGTCATTTCTCAAGTTTTAAAAATACTCACACAATATCACCTCAAACTTATCTCCCACTGCCCCACATTTCTGTAGTTTACATATAAGTATCTCCAACTTTTTACTTCAGGTCAAATAAACCTATGTTTGGAATATGAGAATTTTAAACAGGTAAGATCTGCTAAACAGGAAATCTCGAATCACTGATACTGTTATGATTTTCTTCAACATTTTTTATTTCCCCCAAACCAACACTGCAGGTCTGGTTCATTACTTAAAATGGACCCTTCCAGTTTCTGTGTCTGCAGAACTTAATTTAGAAAATAATATAACCTGTTAAATATTTGATTGAATAAGAAAATCAATTATTAAAGAGATGTACTACAAATCTCGTAGGGCACGAAACTTTCTTTATCCACCTCACCATTCTACACCTGTTTTATGTTTTACTTTTAGCTTTTGGGACAAGGAAGACTCATAGGTTTTCATCTGAATATTATAAAATCCTTTTCGTGTGACCGTAGTATTAGAAATTCAGGGCCTGCTTGTTTCATTTTTTCCACACACATCAGCTTT